>JANTQD010000041.1:0-43983 GCA_032988205.1 Onygenales sp. PD_40
AAAAATATTCAGTTTGAAAATTATAATAGATGTAATACTAGTACCCTATATTATAAAACAAAAAATGAAAATATTCCTATAATTTTATTATTTTTAATTAAATATATTATTATAATATAATATCATTTAGTTAAGTACTAGAAAAAAATTGAATAATATAGTTATTTTTACTAAATATTAAATATATATAATATTTAATACTAAAATTTTAATATTATAAATTTTAATATATAAAATTTTCTAAAATTTCCTAGTTTTTAGCTAGTTATTATATTATACTTTTACTACAATAATATAGAAGATTATAAAAATAATGTTAAATAAGCTTGATTCTTCTAGAATTATGAAAGATCTACAGCTGTCTTATATCAGTCTGCTCTACTTACTAACTAGCTGTGATAGTAAAAGGAAGAAATGCAGCAGCTGTATGTATATAGTAGAGTATTAGAGTATAAAAAAAAGTTAGTGTTCTTACTAATAAACTAAGTAAATTAACTGACTTTACTGTGAGAGGTAGCATCTCCACATATAGAGATAAAATAAGTAAAATAAATATCTCTACATATAGAGGTAAAATAAGTAAAATAAAATTACTTCACTAAATGATAGCATCTCTACAGGTTAGAGGCATGAAAGAAAACACCTGAAAAGAAATTTAAAATATAGAATAAGCAGGTAGGTATATATTAAATGTATTAGTAATCATGTAAGTGGTATGAAAAATCCATATAATTAAGGAAAAGACTATAAAAAAATAGGTTGAAAATAGTGTGGGAGAAAAATAATATCACTATAAAAACTGTGGAAGCATCAGAGATTATTTATTTATCTAGATATTTTTATGAGGATGAGATGATTATGAATTTAGAATGTTCAATTTATATTATCCTTAGTTTTTTAAAGTACTTTTTTTTAATATTATAATAAAGTTAGTCTATAGCTTTATTAATATCCTTCTGAGTTATTCTAGATAGAAAGATGTTCTTATTCTCTTTCTATTATTTATTTTAAAGAATCTTTATTTCTCATACTTAAATTATATTACATTATTTATTTATGGCCTTTATATGCTCATTTTTCACCCTGCTGAGATCTTAGTTTCTAGCAAGCATCAGTACTTTTACTTCTTACATGATAGCTTTAAGTATCTTAAATTTATTATTAAAGTAAATATACTACTATTAAATATGTGTTTCAAGATTGCTATAGTATTCTTAGAATAGTAAAGTCATATAGAGATAAAAAAAGATAGGTTTATTATTATTATATATTTTAGTAATATCTTCAGTCTTCAGATTAATTATTTATTATAGAAGTATATTATTTACTAACATTCCTATCATAACTTTTTATAATAATAGTTTAACAAGTTAGGGTGAGGTATTTAGCATATTACCTTAAAGTTCCAGCTGTATTCTAATTTTAAATAAATTTTAAGTTTAAAGAATTATAGGGTATTACCAGGCTTAAACTATACAGATAGTTAATTTTCCTTTTCCTTATTATAATAGTAGTAAGTCTCCTTCTTTAATAACTTAATAGTGTTATTATGCATGGCAGTGACAGTATTTTCAAGAAGATTTACCTTTATCTTTTAATATACTATAAAGATAAGAAGCTCTGGCTTTACCATTCTAATTCTATTCATAATTATATTATTATTAGTATTAGCTATTATGATAGCAGCTAGTTTCTTTCCTTCCTGTGTGTTAACACTATTCACTACTGTGAAGGGCTATGCCCTTATACCCTATATCCATAGCTCACCTGAACTTTGCCTGATCTCTGACTGCCTGATCAGACACCTCTGACCAGGCCTTTATATGAACATTTATCTGCTCCAACCTTGTGTAATTCCCTTCTATTTATATCATATGATCTCATGATTTCTTTTCCTTTCTCCTTCCTTTCTCTAGTAATTACAATCTTGATTCTAGTGTATAGCTTGCATGATCTACTTATTGGAGTGCACCTGTTACATTTTATAATTACTCACTTGATCTCTTCTTAGAGATCCTTATTATATTTACCCTCTGAATGTGATTTGCATGTATAGCAGATTCCTCTAAATGTGACCTGTGTGTATAGTAAACTCTTTCAAAATCTGAAATACAACTTGCTCAGCTCAGCTCTACTAGATGACATGTCAGTGAAAGACCTCAAAGCCCTGATGATTCATATCAATATCTCATGAGATTTTCCTTTAAACTCTTCAAATCCTCTGAACTTCCTGAATCCTCTAAACTCTCTGAATCTGAATAATCTTTTAAATCCATCATGAATATGAACTCTCTATGTGAAGACAGCACTCCTCCTCAGAACCCTAATGCTGAATTCTGAAACTTCATTTAATAGCTTGTGAATAAGATTGACCTCATTGCCAAATAAAATCATATACTCATACTGACCCCAGCTTCTGTCCTGACTCCTACTCACCTGACTGCTCCTTTTGAGGACTTTCTGAGACACCCAAAAGAAAGACTCATCATTCTTGAGAAATTCATGAGCAAATAAGTCTCTGAATACCCCACCTGGTGCCTCAGTGCAGAGGCTAAAATCACTTTGAATGGCCTTACAATTAGATCTCTTGCTGACCAGGCCTAATATATCTACACCTAACTCTCTGGCACTGTCATCATCTAATTCCACCCTTGAATGAAGGTTAATATCAAGCTCATTCTTATGACCTCCAACATCATTTTTAACCAGCTAGACATTCTTTTCTCTAACTCCTCAGTGGCTCAGAAGGCCCTGACCTGGCTGCACAGTGTTTGCCAGAAAATCAATTCACTTGCTGTCTTTCTTCTGAGATTCAATTAGAAGATTCTGGAAGCTAGTGGCTAGTTATAGGATAACACTATTAAAAAGGCCCTACTTAAGAAAGCCATCAAGTTCAAACTCCTATAGCAGACTGTTACCTTCATTGAACCTCTGATGTACCTCAAATATTATATGAAGCTTCATAGTATAGAGAATAACCTGTCTGAGATCAAGGCCATTCAGAGCTAAATCTACAGTGACATCTCTACCACCTCTAGGGAGGCCTTCCTCAAGACCTCCCAGCCAAAAGACCTGAACACTATGAATTGGATGCCCACAGAACCTGCCTGTATGAATGCATTCTGTGTCCTAAATATAACTACTGCTACCATTATTGACTGCCACACCCAAGGTGTCTGCATCAACTGTGACAAGCCTGGGCACAGAGTTACCAACTGCTGTAGAACCCATATTCCCCCAAAACTGCTCATACAGTCTGTAAACATACAAATCAAGTCTGAAGAGGAGGAAGACTTCAAAGATGTCAAGTCAGACTTGGGAAAAGACTAGCTTCTGTGTGAAATCATAAGTGGAAGCTCCCAGAGTTAGATAGGAAGACCTTTGAGAAGAAAATGACTGTTCTGATGATCCTTGTACCTACTGTAGTTAATTGTTCTTTTAATATGAATGCTATGGTAGACAGTGGTTGCTGTTACTATTCAATGATTCATTCTTGTATAGTTAACTATTATAACCTCCTGTGTATCCCAATCAACCCCTAAAGGATTGAAGGTGTCAATGGTGATACAGGCAGCTTTGTATGAAACATGATGAAGCTTGATGTTAATGTTGGTGAATTTCTCTGAGAAAACACTTATATATATAAGATTGAGAATCTCCTATATGACTTCATATTAGACCTATTATAGCTATCTGAACATCAAGCCCTCATTAATACTTGCAACTAATGTGTTGTATTTCCTGGAGGCATCTACATCTCTAAAAAAGATGTTCATAAGACTACTAACCTTCACCAAATCTCCACCAACACCTATAACCTCCTCTGAAGCTGCAATTAGAAATCTAAGTTCTGATCTTCTATTGAAATCTTCACTGCCAGCATGGCTGACATAGAGAAGGCCCTCTCACAGCTCTCTAAGAAGCTAAAGACTGACCTTATAATAGTCCTTCCTCTGCACTACCATAAATTCCTTAATATTTTTGATTATAAGGCCACTGAGAAGCTCCTATCATTCCATAGTATGCATGATCATCATATCAAACTTGAGAAGATAGATGGTAAAGACTCTCAGCTGCCCTGAGGATCACTATACAATATATTGCATGATAAACTGCTTGTGCTTCACAAGACCCTTAATAACCTTCTGGATAAGAGTTTCATCTGAGTTAGCAATTTACCTGTGGGTGCACCTGTACTCTTCATGAAAAAGCCAGGTAGAAATCTCTGATTCTATGTTAACTATCAGGGCTTCAACTACCTCACCTGAAAAGATCATTACCTACTACTGTTAATTAATGAGACTCTTAAATATATCAGCTGAGCCAAGTAGTTCATAAAGCTGGATGTTATTTCCACATTCTATAAGATTTAAATTGCAGAAGAAGATGAATGGCTAACTACCTTTTACATGAGATATAATCTATTTGAATGGATAGTTATCCCCTTTAGCCTCATAAATACTCTGAGCACCTTCTAGAAATACATCAACTGGGCCTTATGAGACTATTTAGATGAATTCACTTCTACCTACCTTGATGACATCCTTATTTTCACTAACAGATCTCACAAGTAGCATTAAGAGTATGTCTGAAAAGTCCTTACTCACCTTCATGAACATAGTCTCTCAATTGACATCAACAAATCTACCTTTAAAGTCCAAGAGATGATCTACCTTGGCTTCATCATAGAGGCAGGAAAGGGAGTCCATATGGACCCCAAGAAGATTACTGCCATCCTCAAATGGGAGGCCTCTATAACTATAAAAAGTATGTAAGGTTTCCTAGGATTCACAAATTTCTACCAACATTTCATTTAGGATTTTTCTGACATCATCTGACTACTGATCAACCTCACACACAAAGATCAGCAGTTTCTATGGTCTAAGGGGGCAGACAAGGCATTCACACACCTTAAATAGATATTCATCTCTGCCCTGATACTCATTGCATTCAACTCTAACTGCCTGATAGTAGTTGAAACAGACTCTTCCAGTTACATCACAGGTGGTACTCTCATGCAATGAGACAATGAAGGCATCCTGCAATCCTGTACATTTATATTTAAGAAGCTTAGCCCTGCTGAAGCTAACTATAAGATCTATAACAAGAAACTCCTTATTATTATTTAATGTCTAGAAGAATGAGACTCTAAACTCTGCAGTATGAAAAACTTCAAAATTATTATAGATCATAAGAACCTCTAATATTTCATAATGACCTATAAACTCTCTAAATGCTAAATATGCTGAGCTAAATTCCTCAGCTACTTTCATTTTATAATTTATTATTACTCTAACACAGAGAACTTTATGGCCAATACCCTCTCTCAATATGAATAGAATATGCCTTCTAAAGACTCCAACACCTACTGAGTAAACTATAAATAGAGACTACTAGATTCATAGACTCTCAAAGAATCTAAAGTAACACTACATGGAGTGATACATACTTTATTTATTACTCTGCCAATCATAACTGCCTCATTCCTGCTTTAGAGACTCTGAGACACTGCTGCTGCCTCTGATGAACACCTTCAAATAATGATTCAGATTATTCAAGATAAAGCTTACTATTTTCTGTCTGAACTTTAAGTCTGTGTTGACATCACTAAATACTTTATAGACCCTAACTCCCAACTATACTTCCAGAAGAGGCAGTGAGTTTCTGATTCAGAATCATTGTGCACCTAAATCATGCAAGAAACTCATGATTCTCTGATGACTAGCCACTCAGGCTGCAAAGTGCTCTACTAAATTTTATCCTGAGATTTCTACTGGTCTAACATGTCTCAGAGCATTTAATAGTTTATCTGAAACTACAACATCTGCTGATCTGTCATCACCTGATGGGACCACTACCAAGGTCTGCTCAAATCTCTTCTAATTCTTAAATATGTCTAGTGTAATATTATCATTAATTTTGCAGTAGACCTCCTTATAAGTAACAGCTACAAAAATATCCTTGTCATCATTAACTACCTTAGTAAAGGTGTTATTTTCAAACCCTATATAAAGATGGACATGCCTGCAGTGGCTAAAGCCTTTCTTTAGAGTTCATTTTATTACCAGTATGGTTTACCCTGTATGATTATCTTGAACTGTAGGACCCAGTTCATCAGAGCTATCTGAAGCTAAATCTACTAGCTCCTCAAAATCTTCTGGTATCTCTCAACTGCCTATCATCCCAAAACTGATAGCAGCACTGAACATATGATTCAGATAACTAAGAACTACCTCTAAAAGTTCTACTTATATACTCAGGATGACTGGAATGAACTCCTTCTGCATGCTAAACTTACAATTAATGGCTATAACACTGTTAGCACTAGTATTAGCCCATTCTTCCTCTTATATAATTATAATCTTGAAGTCCTTAATCTCACTGAATTGTCTAAACCTTCCACTTTATTCTACAGTTCAATTCAAATTATAGACACCATCATTTCAAAACTCCAGCAAGCCTGCAAGTGAGCTGAATCCTCTATAGCCAGCACTCAGCAGAACCAACAGAACTGCATAAATGCCTATCAAAATCCTACTGAACACTATGAGGTGGGTAATAAGGTCTAGCTAGACCTCTGAAACATTATGACTGATCACCCATCTTGCATGCTTGACTACTGATATGTTAAGTACATCATTGTTGAAGTCCTGAGAAGTCATAACTACCACCTTGACATGTTACCCAGGATTCACAATGTATTTCATATGAACCTGCTCTGCAAAGCCTCCACTGACCTATTTTCCTCATAAGAGATCACTGACTGGCATCTACCTGGCATTATTGGGGAAGACAATGAGGTAGAATATAAGATTGAAGCCATCCTTAATCACTGCTACTATAGATGAGGATTCTAGTATCTGATGAAGTGGCTCAGATATGAAGTCTCTTTATGGGAATCAATCTCTACCCTGCAAGACACCACTGTACTTGCCTGTTACAAAGAGTTATACCTGCCTGATGAGACTCCACCTGCACTGCCCCATGTCTGATTTTCTGACCCCTCCTACCTGCCCTCTAAATCTAAATAGGGGGGGATAATGTGAAGGGCTATACTCTTATACTCTATATCTATAGCTCACCTGAACTTCACCTGATCTCTGACTGCCTGATCAGATGCCTCCAACTGGGCCTTCATATGAATGTTTATCCACTCTAATCTTGTGTAATTCCCTTCTATTTATATCACATAATCTTGTGATTTCTTTTCCTTTCTCCTTCCTTTCTCTAGCAATTACAATCTTGATTCTAGCATATAACTTGCATGATCTGCTTATCAGAGCGTGCCCATTACAACTACATACAATTTCTTAAATATTAGCTGGTATTAAAGGCTATTTTCTTCTTATATGAGGGAAATTCTATTATCATTATAATCATTATTATTATCATTATTAGTAGCAGCTACATTCTCTATTTCCTAGTCATCATTTATAAATGAATTATCCTCTATGTCTTTATCTGCACTTTTATCATCTTTTATATTTAGTTGTGATGGGGTCAGAGGTAGTTTATTTTGAGTTTGATGTTTATTCTATTAGCACTGTAAGGACTCTAATATAAGTTATTATTACTAGATTTTTATCTTTCTGCTCTTTAGAGTTTTTAGAGTAATAGCTGTCTTTTTCTTTTATCCTACTATCTTAATTTCATGCTGTGAGATTTCCACTTACATGCTGTATCTGAATAATCTAAGGTAATTAATAACTTCTTTAGTAGCTGTGGTAAAGCTGTTCTATCTGAGTGCTCATATATATTACTATTGATATTTATTATAGATTTCAAACTTCACTAAGTCTAAATCACTATTTAGTAGCTTATATTTAGCTTTAGGGATTCTTAGGCTATCACAGCTATAATAAAACTTCTTAATGAGAAAATCTGAGTATAATATCTTAATTATTTATCTCATATAGGTACCTTCTACTTTCCTCCTAATATTTATAATACAGTCTTATATGTCTTCATCAGTTATTTTAAAGTCATGTGTAGTTACCTGGCAGGAGGAGGAGGGATATATTAGAGCTGATATATTTATTCTCATTTAATATTATAGTTTCAATTTGATTTTATATCATGAAAAATCTAATACATTAATATAGTTCTTTATCATTTCTTATCTATCACTATATAGGATCTACACCCTCACCCTTTAATATGAATACTTAATTTTAAATTCAAAAGGATCTATATTACTATCTAATACTTCTAGGTCTAGGAGCAGTCAGTAATAGCTGCAATTATGATTCATCTTTAATAAGTGAAGATCAGAGTATATAATTATAATTATACAAAATATGTACTTATCTTTAAGTTCTTTAATTATATTTATTAGGAGCAATTAGATGTTGATATCAGAGATGTCAAACTATTATAAAATGACATCACAGTAGATTTATGAAGGCTCTAATACTAATATTTAAATTAATAATGTATGTAAATTGAGTATCAGATACTATACTATTTATTGAATCTTAATATTCTAATAAAAGTACTACTTCTCTACTTGTGTGATGTTACTGTAATATATGACATTAAAATTATGATAAAGGTCTTTAAGATGTATTAGTAGGTTATCTGAATCTAAGTACTGAATTATTATGAGGATAGTGATTTCTTTATAACTATTTATCTATTAAAGATGAGAGTGTGAGGAGAGCTGATCTAAGAGTTCTATATGTTTATTTTATTTAATATATTATTATAATGAATAAAAGAGGGGTTAGATTAAAGCTGCCACTGGGATGAAATGAGATGGAACAGGAAACTATCTCTATATATTTATCCTATAGATATTAATCCCATTCTGTCTCATATCAAAATGTGTGCTTCCATGTCCTATCCTATAATCAAATTAAAATCTCATGTCCTATCTCATTATATGAATGGTTTTTCTGTGTCTCATCCCATTCTATCCCATAAATAGATGGGATGGGATGGGATGAAAAGGAAAATCCCAGATACAATAATAAATCATATACAGTTAGAAATTATCATGAAAAATTTCATATAGATCATTATCATTTCTTATTACATTTTTTCTACTATATTAATTTTCCACTCATTATAGTAATAAGTTAATACTTACTCTATATCATTATATCATCTCTATTATATATCTACTTCTTAGTATTCAGAGCTACTATAGACTTTTAAGTTACTCTCCATGCTCTTCAACCACATACTCCTCAGACTTGTCAATTACAAGCTCTAAAACCTCATGCTCTCTAGCTCCATACAGCACATTTCTCTCTACCACAGACTCTATAATCTCATACTCCTTTAATATAGGCCCCTTAATTACAGACTTCATCATACAACCTTCCTTTTTATTCTTCAGAATCAAAACTAGATTTACTAGATTAAACTTTATATCTCTATCTTTATCTTTCTTATTCATAGTATTCTCCTCCTTCTCACTATCAACTCAGTCCTCATCATTTAATATATTCATATTAAAGTCATTTAACCTACACTCTACTATCTACATCTTCATATCATAACCTTTAATCTTTACTCTCTACTTTTTATTCTCTCCTATAGCTACCTTCAGCTTCATGCCTTCAAAGTATGGACAGCTTACCCCTCTTAAAATTAATAGAATAAGCTACATATCATCAACTTGAAGGATCTTCTTCTAGTAATGAGCTAGATAGAGATTCATATCTGAAGTATTATCAGTATCATATTATTAATAGACTGTTATATTATCTTATTATCTACATTTAAAGAGCATCATCAGTATCTTCTCACTAATAAGGCACAGATAATTAATGGCCTCAGCCTGAATATAGTACCTATCATCCAGATTTTTCCTACCTACCTTAGGTAAATTCTGAATTATCTCCCTCACAAGCTGACTAAATGACCCTATTCCCAAAACTAAGTACATACTTATCTACTAAAATATAATCTTCTTCTCTTTAATTAATCTAGCTGTTAGCAAATTATTAATATTATTTTGAATAATATCTTATCTAATAGATTAGCTGATAACTATAGCTTAAACTTAATATCAATATAGTTTTTAACTCTACATCTACTATTTACTTCAAGCCATGCCTTTTAATTATCAGCTTACTTCTTGTGATCCTTATGATACTTCTTCACTGTGAAGGCCTTATTATGTTTCTTGCAGATCCTAGGGGAGTACTTGTGGTTGATCAGATAGTAGCTGAAAATAAACCTATATATTAATCCATACATTAGTTTCTAGGGGAAGAAGGCTGGAGATACATACCTAGACATACTGCTAAATAGAGATAGTTGAGATGAGAGGAGAGTTAGAGATAGAGATTTTAAAGACTATAAAAAAGAAGAGAAGAGGAGAGAAAAATGAGAAGGAGAAGAGAAGAAAAAGAGAAATAAATATAATATATTATTAATTATAATCAAAATAATTTCCATTTTAGGTGTTACTAGGGAAAATAATCTAAACCTATTACCCAGATCTATTATTATATAAATATATTTTATAATTACTTTCATTAATTCCAGTACATCATCATTCTAACATTTATTGCACCATACAAGAGATATTAACATTTAGAGTTACTATAGAACACATAATGTTCAGCCTCTAATTACTAATGAAGAAGTATTTATAATGTCCTAAGACTAAGTACATCAGGAAGATTAGGCATGTAAAGATCAGTAATGAGGCTATTATAGAGAAAGCCTAAGAGGCTGATTGCAAAGCATGCTTTAATGCAGTAAAGTGTCTGTAGGGATCAGTCAAATGATAATAAGCTTTTATAATAGTTCTAATAGTAAAGATGCTAATACTAAGTATAGAGAAATAGCATTACTAGCTGATCAATCTGCCATGAAGAAGGTAGAGGCTGAGTGTGTTATTTAGAAGCATTTTAATCAAGAAAAGTCCTTAAAATATTACTAGGCCTAAATTATAAAGAAGTACACACTTAAGGAGGAGGTAGAGAAAGAGGAAATTATATAGTAACTACATACATTACAATCTGAAACTAATTCTAAAAAGAGAAGAGTTAGTTACTTCAACTTGTAATTATAATTATTAATTAATACTGACTATCAACAGATTAATACCCCTTCTCCCTCTAATAATAAGATTATTGATATAGTCCTCTAATATTTTCACATCTAGATATAGATGTCATTAGCCTCTCATAATGTAAAGATTCTTAAGTATGGAAAAATAATACTCATAACTGCTGATACTAATAAGAAAGTAGCTACAAAGAAATTAAATGAGTTCTGAGAGACTTTAAATAAAGAAGATAGAGAATTATTAAAAGTAATTTCTTAGCTGGAAGAGGTATCAGAAGGTGATTTTAAGGTGGAGAAAGAAATGTTAAGTAATGAGAGTAAGAAGTTAGAGTGAGAGGATTATTCAGAGTAAGGTGATATAGAGTTTTTATGTGAAATGAGAGCTTATAAAGTTTATTTAGTAGAAATTAGTATTAAATAGAGAAAGTTTAGTATAGAATGAAGTTCATTTATATTCTAAGAATTTCAGTAATAGAATTTAGTAATAAACCTCTCATGGATTTTTACTAATAGTATCATAATTATAATCTTCATTAATTAATTAATATTCTGAATCATTGAGAAGTGCAAAAGCTATATCTGTGTGATTTAATATCTCTATACTAGAGTGGCATCTTCCTGATTCAAAGAGAATTGTAATTATTGACTTATAATATTTTTTCTATTAGCTGTAAAAGCATTGCCAATTTATTAACTAGATATTAGATTAGATTTTTAGTAGTATAAATGTTTTCAATAATATCTATATTCCTCAGCTATCTTTCTTTTTACCTTCCCACTGTTAATATGCATGGTGTATGTATAGTCTGCCACTAAATCTATATATATTTCCCTGGGCACATAGCTGTACTGTGTGTGGTGCATGCATAGTTAGCAATTAATTATATGTATATTTTTCTTTATAGGTATATAGCTGTGCCACATCTACCACTCCTAACATGGGTAGTGCACATATAGTTAGTAATCAATTATATATATATTTTTCTCTGCAGGCATATAGCTGTGCCATGTCTACCACTCCTAGCATGAATGGTGCACACATAGTTAACAACTAATTATATATATATTTTTTCCTGTAGGTATATAGCTATGCTGCACCTATGACTCCTGACATGGATGATGTGTGCATAGTTGATAACTAAATATATATATATTTTCTTTACAGGCACATAGTGTTGCTATATCTATCATATTAATATATATATTCTATATCTCCTTTCTCCTCCTCCTACTCAGCTATGATTCATTGCCAGAGCTTTCATCAAACTTGAAAAAAAATACAACAAATTTGCTGTGTAATAGTCTTAATACAAGCTACCTTCTGGGACTTTCTCCATGAAATGCATTGGATGCATTTTCACCATATATTACTCATTAGATTATTATTATGAGAGGATTATTACATTATCCTATTATCTATAAGAGAATATTATCTCTATATATGAAGAAGTATCTCCTACAGACAATTTAACCTACACTCTGCAACATGGAACACATAATTTCAGTTTGTCTATTATATAGCTCTACATATAATTATATCATACATGTAACTTTTCATTTATTTTCAAAGATGTAATTCCCTCCAGTTTATATATGATACTCTGTCCATTTTTTATACAAAAAAATTTAGTTGGTACATAATGATCAGGCAGCTTTATTTGATAATCAAAATGTATAGAATCTATCTTAAAGATATAAAATAAAGTTATATATTCTACTTGTACTCTCCTATACATTTCTATATATACACATGATTAATGATATTACACATATATTTATTTCTCATATTAAGATTACCTTCTATTCTAAATAATTGTATGTAGAGACTTTCAATTCACATCAATTCCTTGGATTTAAATACAGCAGATTACCCAGCTAAAGCATATGATACTTTAATTAATAATTATCAGGAAATATATCATCTATTAGCATATCAGCTAAAAAGGATTAGGGGAATTATCATATAGAGCAGCAGAACACTGATAGAATAAATTTGATATATAAAGTCTAAATAAATACTAAAGAAAGTTAGTTAGAGATAGAGGAGGTACTCAGTCTATTTGAAGATAAGTACTGCAAGCTATTTCTAAAGGTAATATAGCTGAGTAGAATCCTGCAAAGTTTATTACCTTAAATTATTATATTTACTTAATCACTTTTTTTTGCATCAACACATGTAGTACCATTATATTCTCCTGCCCAAACTCCTAAAAGAATATGCTAGTATAGAAAGAGTTACAGTTAGCTATAAGCTATTAAAGAATGATTATCTTAATAAAGCTACTTTATGTTCTACTGGAAGATAAATAAATAGCTTGCCATGAATTTAAAAGTCATCTCATACATTCATTATGTATGCTATAGCTTAATTTGATTGTCAGACTTGCCACAGCTGTAAAAATATCTCATATAGTTACTATCAGATCAGGGTGATTCTACAACTATCTTTATATGAAATTTCCTCATGAGCTTTATTAATGAATCACATCATTAGTCTATCAATTTATTATAACTATTAATCAGGTAGGTCAGCTGAATTTAAACTCTATCTAACTAATCAATAAGATTAAACATATAGTGTTCCAATCTAGTAAAATCTCATTCAGAAAATTAAATGAAATTTAAATAGAAATTTCTAACAGAAACACATCTAACTATTAGCATCTCAGAAAACAAGGGAAAAAAATTATGGTAATAAATTTTAGTAATGATTTTATACTCATTCTTAATATTTATAGTATAATACTGAAATTCCACTGCCTAGTAGCTTCATATCTTCTTAGTACCTTATTTTCAAGATCAGTACATTAGAGGTATTTATTCACATAGATCTCCTAATTTCCAGATGTGAGATTACAATGATAATTATTATGTAGTATGTAAGTCTTACCTTTTACTACTCATACAGTAAGTTTATTCTTAATTCTCTAAAAAATTGATTCTCACACTCAACCTACATCTCTCTATAAGAAAAAATGTCAGCTGTGTTTTCTCTCACTCTGAAATACTATCTTCTTAAATGCCTTTAATCTCTTAGTATAATGAATTTCAGTGCTTCAAGCTCTCCTCTTTATAAGATTAGTACATTAATTTCTCTTCTATAAATTCTAACACTAATTCCACTCATTCTGATTCCCAAAGGACTTGAGACCATCACAGTTGAGGCAAGAATCTATGTTATATGAAAGCAGGACAATGAGTATTAAATTTAATTTAATTAATAATGGAAATAGATAGTAACTATAAATATAATTTAATATAGTAATACTCATAAGAATCATCCACAGTAAAGTATAAAGTAAAGCTCTGAATCCTGGAAGTCCTTCAAGCAAGTAACATTCCAGTGGAATGATAAATTAGCTTTACTCTGTATTCAATGCAAGTAGATCCTTCAACACCCTTAGTATAGCAACATGGGGACCTCAGAAATGGGGAAACATCTTATCAGTAAGAAGTGCTAGAACACTATCTCTTCAAATAAATAGATGGACATTGGAGAATGAAGTAGCATTTATAAGTACAATATAAGTTGATTTATTTAGTAATAGATTGTGGTAATAATTCTTTCATCTCAGTAAAACCCTGCATGTAAGTAACTGCAAGCAAAGACATTATCATTTAATAAAGAAAACTACCAAACCCTCCTCCTCTATATCTTTCTATCAATGAACATGGCATTTTATGTCATACAGAATCCCAATCTCCAGTAGTTACTAGTATATGGTAACAGCAAAGTTGAGGCCTTCCTCTCAAAATAGATTGCCCTGTAAAAAGAGCTGAATAACTCCTATGAAATGATAATGAAAGACCTGCTCCTAGACTGAATCCTTAATATGAAGATTATACTAGCCTTAAATGCATGAATAAGTATAAATAGTTTAGCATTTCTCTATGTTAAAGGCTATTATATTACTTAGAAATGGAAGTATATAGAGGTATTAATTAGATTTGAGCATCTTAGTGGTATGCACACTGGTAATAATATGGCAGGATATGTGATGTAGTATATATATAATATATGAATTAAAGATGATATTTTTACTCTCACAGCTGATAATACAGTGAATAATAATACATTAATAGCATCCTTAGAGAAATGCCTGTATGTAGAGGATGGAGTTTGTTGAGATGCTAAGATGTATTAACTTTCTTATGTAGCTTATATTATATAACTAGTGGTAAAACAACTAGTTAGAGACCTATAAATTAAGTTGATAAATAATAATGTCCCATAGACATTTCATGAGGATGATATTAATATAAGTAATAGAGAGAAAATCTCATTTATATATGTATGTTCTTGGTTGGGTCAGCAGAACAGTATCTTGATGAGAAAATGTCAGCAAAATACTTATATTTTAGCATCCTTTTGCTCACCACTTTTTAGTCATATAGTGCACTTTGATCCCTCCACCTCAACCTTCTTCTTTCCTTCTATCCTTAATGTCCTACATATTCTATCTCTTCACTGTATATATATATCTTACATCTACACTATTATCATGTTTGTCCCTCCTACTGAGCATCTTCTATTACTCTCTAAGCACTGCTTGACCTTCAGTCCATCTATTTTCTTGCTACCTTTAGTGGTTGTTTGGGATCCTTTCAGTATCCCTTATTATAATGCCCTTAATGATATTCTAGGTCCTAGGCTTCCTGTTGGTTTCATTGACACTCTGAGGTCTGGGTAGATAAATGAGGCTACTCAGTTGACTGTGCCAGTACTACCTATTCCTATTTTACCTGCTAGGCCAGTGCTACTAGTGCAGTCTACTGCTGTGCTGATGATACTAGTACAGCCTGTCTCTACAGCTCTATTAGCCATGTCAGTACTGCCTGTACAGTCTGTCCCTTTCTTGCCTGCTATATCCACTTAATTATCATAATGGGCTGAGTATGAGGCCTGTAATCATCAGATGTATGAAATGAACTAGCATTTTAACTGTCTCTTCTATTATCTTCATTAGTCCTGACATTCTCCATGTGTCTGTATGCTACATACCCTCTGTGTGGATTTCATCTCTTGATCATTCACTACTGATTTCTTTCCTCTTTTTGATTTTAGACTGCTGCCTCTTCACATTCTTAGCATTGATGTTGGATCATTGGTTTTATTTGTGGGATTATAGAATTTATAAGGTTATTTTGAATTGAATTGTTAATGTCTTCATTTAGTGTATATATATATCTTCTGCTGTCTATTACTCTTTATTAGTCTCTTTCATTATCTACTGTCCTCTATGCTTTTTATCATCTATATCTTTATTCATCTTGCTTTATCTTCATTTAAATATTACTTCTTACTTTTTACTATCATATCTTCTATTACTCTGTCTTTCTGGGTTCCTTCATCTTCTGCTCTTTCTGCAGTAGATTCAGTATCTTCTCCTCCTCCAGTCTCTACACCTAAGACTCCTTCAAGTTTCATATTATTATTAGTTTAGGCTCCTATTCTTCATTGTACCTGCAACAGCTGCCATGAGTGATATACTATTAGTCCTTGATATACCTAGTGTTTGGTATGTCTAGGTTTAACCAGAGTGGCTGCTTCTCTAATATCTATCTCCTCTGAGTCTGCCCTGGATGAGAGCTGTGTCTGCTTGGATTATCATTATCAGCTTCTGAACTCCTGATATAAGCATTGTGACAGGTGTTAAGCTGCCTGTAGGGCTCCAGTTAGGCCTGATGCTGCTACTATTACTTAAGTACTTCTACCCTGCACTGACTGTGGCCTTAAACCTCTGCCTGACCATTAGAGTAGTTGTTGCACTGCCTGTAGGAAGGGGGCCAGAGCTAGAGTGATTATTAAGTGTATTGTGTGTGAGGTCCCTTTATTAAATCATCATGAGAGATGCTGTCAGGACTGCCAGAATGTTACTATTATTCATCACTATAGAGATTATAGTTTTAGATCTCTCTCTAATGGCTGATTCAGTCATTATCTGAACTGCTGTGATAATGAAGGGCCCTAAAGTGCTTTTTCATATCTTACCTGTGATATCTATCTTCAGTATTTTAATGGTCACCTGGTAGTTGATGCAGACATCATTTAATACTCTGCCTGCTCTATGCCTGGCATTCCATCTATTCTTACATTATTGTCTAATGCTGCCTGCTGAAAACCTCTAGATCTTAAGTATATAAATAAGGTCTGTTCTGTGTGTGACACTTTATTCTGAGCTTCTGAGTTGCCCAAGACAAAACATCCTCAGGATTATACTAACTACTGCAAGAATGAGGGGGTTATCTTTACTTCCTCTCTTATATCTGAGTCTGTTAAAGGGTCTATCATCTACTTCCTCTTCTCTGGAGCTCATAAGCTATTATCTTTCTTCTTTCAGAATATATATTTAATAAATTTATTATTATTATTTGCCTCTATTAATTTTAAATCCCTCTCTCACCTTTCAGCTAGCAAGCATCTATATATCATGCAGGTCCAGGGTAGTATCTACCACATGATAGGGCTATTAGAGACAGGTATAGGCTCTGCTGCTTTTACTCAACTTTATTTTCTTGATCCTCAGGAGGCTGCCTGGGATTGCATTCAGGATTAGAATTTCAAGCCTAGGTGGCATGAGGTTATCACCTTACTCAATGCCTATATCTATTTGAATAACCCCTTTATTAGTGTCCTCTGTCAGGTTAAGAATGTCCTACATGATAGTACTAATAGGTCTTCTTACCTGCATCTGAATTCTTCCCTCCATCTCATATCAAATAAGGATGGAGAGCATTATTATAATCTACCTATTACTACTAATAAGCTCACCCTGTTCATGCCCAATATGACCTATAAATTCTCTAATATTAGTTATAGGGATATGTATCTCTATCTCCATTAGGCTTCTACTGCTAAGAATCTGTCAAGCTATCAGGTTGCACTTCAGGAGCTCTGAGAGGGTAATTTAGCTTTGAATTTTATGGGGTCTTTCTCAGGATTTATGATAATAGGCCCTGTATCAGATTCAATAGCTTACCCTTACATCTTCATTTATTTTCAGCATCCTCTCTTCTTTCCTTTGACATATGCCCTATTCTACCCTGTCAGAGGGTTTAGCTATTCACATTATATGACTCTGGGTGATTTGACAGCTGAAGGTTAATCCTACCTTATATATATCTTGATGTTTTAATTTACTGACTAGCTTTCTATTTCCTAGGCACACTTTGCAAGCATAAGAATCTGACTATCATCCAGTTCTGTTGCTATCAGCTTTATACCCATACTAATTCCTTTAACCTTCCTCATCATAGCTAGTTCCTCTTCCAGCAGTGGCTGCTAAACATGTAACTAGCTGTTGATAACTCTAAACTTAAATTCCACCTCTATAACCAGTTGAAGCTCCATGTAGATCTCTATGGCCCTTCCTGACTTTAGATGTAGAATAACACTAATATTAGTAATACTGATCATAGTATACTACCTGCTCAGTTCATTAGGGGGTCCCATCATTATTAAAATACCTATCAGGATTCTATAGCTTTAGTGTGTCACTTCCACAAGCCTGCTCTATTTGTTACCTTCACTGTGAACCCTGAGTGAGAGGAGATTCAGTCCAAGCTTCTTTGTGATGATAATGAAGAGTCTATATAGCATTAAAATGATCAGCCCAATTTGATTACTAAGGTCTTTAATATGAAGAATCAGGCCCTGCTTTATGAGATTAAGGGCAGTACTCTGGATAAATATATTACTCACATTCAGATAATTGAATATCAGAAGAGAGAGCTACCTCACTCTTATATTTTGTACTGGCTGGAAGATGACCTGCATTCTATTAAGAGGATAGATGATATTATGTCTGCTGAGGTACTAGATCCTGAGGGGCTAGAGGGGTAATTACTCTATAATATCATTATCAAATAGCTGCTGCACAGGCCCTATAGTCTACATTTCAACCCTAATACTTTCTACTATAAGAGGGATATTAATGATGAGATTCATTACATCAAGTAGTTCTCCAAGTCTTTCACTGAGGAGATAACTATCTGCCAATCATGATATCTCTAGTACTGCTATTATGAGAGCAGTCATCACTTTACCTACAACTTGGATAAGGCTGGCCCTGTTGAGGTTGACAATGAATGAATTGTTCCTTATAACTCTTACTTGACTTAAAAGTATAGAGCCTACATCAATGTTGAATGCTGTGTTGACATCTCTATAATCAAATATCTTCATAAATATATCATAAAGGGTTCTGACTGTGCCACTGTCAGTTTCAACATGAATGACAATGAGATTCATAAGTACTACCTAGGTCACTATATTAATTGTACTGAGGCAGCCTGATGAGCTCTAAGCTTCAGTGTAGAGAATTATTACCCTGAGAATATGAGCCTCATCATCCACCTTCCAGGCAGGCACTATGTTATATATGATCCTGAGAAGCCTCACAAGATTACCCTTAATCACCTTGACAGCTAGACATTTTACCTACTTACTTTCTTTAAGTATAATCATAATAATTCTGAATCTACCTATCTATACCATGACATACTATATCATTTCACCTGGAACTTAAAGAATCTGTGCTGGAAGCACTGAAAGAAGCATTCTATTAGTAATATTATAAGGTAGATGTATCCTCTCACATCTTTTCATGATAATGTATACTATTTGCACTATTTACTCATTATTTTGAGGAGGTCTAAATCTTTTGATGACCTACTGATAGTTGCTGACACCAGATAGGATACTTTCCAGAAGGCCTGCTACACAAGAGGCATCATTCAGTGTGATAATAAGTGGAAATATACCTTTAAGAAGGCTTTGGAGATGGAAACTGAGGGAGTACTTTAGAGGATGTTAATATCTACTATTACCTACACTGATCTACTATCTGTTGCTGACATCTGAGCCCATTTTTCAACCTCATTCATTAATGACCTAAACTTCATTCTTAAAGCTCACTTTTATAATCTATCTGATGACTGGACTCTCCACAAGTCAGCTATCAACTACAGGCTTCACCTTATCTAGAAGGGGCTTGCCCAGGAGGGCCTTAAGCCAGAGGATATTTAAATCTGGGGCCTGTCAGAGCTACATCATGGGTGGGAGCCAGAGGAGGATAGCAACCTTCTGATCACATAGGAGCTTGCTTATAACTACCAGGTGCTAGCTGCCAGAGCTGAGGAATGTGAAGCCTAGTTCAATATGAATTAGTATTTAGCCTATAATACTATTCTTATAGCTTTGGATACTAACTCCTATAATGTGATGTTCTTCCTCAACAGTCCTGATGGAATAAATAAGATGTTTATTTATAATACTCTTACTAACTACCTATAATTCCTAGGTCAGATCATACTCTATATTATTAGTACAGGCATTATTACCCAGCTTCTTCCTAATGATCACACTACCCATAAGTGCTTCTATATCCCCATTGACATCTTGCCTACATTGACTTGCAATATATCATGTAGTACCCAGCTGACTGAGCTTCTTTGCTGGATCTCCCTCATCATCTGGGATGAGACTCCAATGACTTACTACTATGTCTTTGATGTGGTTGATTGGACTCTCCATGATCTCTGGGCTGATTTGCCTGGGAGTAGCAATGACTTTAATGGCATTCTAACTATTTTTAGTGATGACTTTCAGCAGATCTTACCTGTTGTTCTTCATAGTATACAGGATGACACTGTAGATACCTACATGTAGCATGTCAAGATTTAATTCTTTCTCCATACACTTCATCTTTGCCAAAACATATGCCTCTTAACTGTTACCTCTAAAGGCAGATCCTTTGCAGATTGGTTGGCTAGTATGTCACATGATATGACTCTTCAGAATTATTAGCTAATCCCCTCTGAGCTACACTGAACCTCTAAGGTTGATGAGTTTATTGATCAGATATATCTAGATCTACAGGATCAATTCTATTGAAGAAGTTACTTTTAAGGTCAGATAATCCTCATGCCCACTAATAATACTGTTACTCAGCTCAATGAGGACCTTCTGAATCATCTACCCAGTAAGCCTATTAAATACCTATTAGTTGATGTGAGTAAATAGAATGACAATCAGCATCATGAGGTTACATAGGAATTCATGTGTGCTTAGAATGCTCTGTCAATCCAGCCTTTAGTTCTATAAATTAAATGAGGTATGCCTCTCATGTGTATGCATAATCTGAACTTACAGCACAGTATTTACAATGAATCCTGCATGATCCTTCTTACTTATTCACCCTGATGTCTGAAGGTCTGATTGGATGATAGACTATTTAACAGTGAGATACAACTTCTATATTAAATCAAATTGTTGAGTAATGTGGAGAATTTTGTGGTTATAATAGTTTAGCTCTAGTTCCCTGTACAGCCCATTTTTGCAATGATAATCAACAAATCACAGGGTCAATTACTCAGCCATATTGGAATTAATCTCTGAGATTCAATTTTCTTGCATGGTTAGCTCTATATTGCTCTCTCATGTGCTATGAATTGCCATCAGATTTTGATGCTTATAAGTAGTGTGAATTGCTGTCAGATCATAGATAATGTAGTTTATTCTGAAGTTCTTCACTTTTAATTTTAATACCTATATCTAACCTCTTTACTTCTTTTTTTTAGCTCTCTATTAAATTCATTGTGTCTCCCTGCCTTCCTCATGATGTCTCAGTCTTAGCCCTAGACTTATATCTTTATCTCTAGTAGTTTTATCATCACTGATCTTAGCAGCCATATTCCATTAGATAGGAACATTGAGATTAATAGCTTCATCACCCCTGCCATCCTTCATGACATCCTAGGTCTCAAGGTTGAGCTGAAGCTGCCTGTAGTGCTTCAGATCTATAACCTCAGTCAGCTGAATTTCATAGAGGATATGTTCATTCAGGTTGAGAGCACTCTGGCTGTGGAGTATATTCCTACAACTAATGTGATTACTACATCTAATATTACTATGATAATCTCATTTTTTCATCCTCAGTTGGGCCCTAGAACCATCAGTTCCTCTAAGTATATGGGGGCTAGTATCAGCTCTGATAGTCTATCTTTATCCACTATTACTATTTACACTACCCACTGTGACATGCTCACTGATTGTCCCAATCATGTTTTTAAGATCACTATTAAGATCTATGAGGGCTACAGTGGTAATAGACACCCTGAGTTTAGAGTCTTTAACATCTATTACATCTTCCCAGGATCTCCACATTGGAGTCATATCCCTCTACTATATATTGGGAATTTAGTTTCTATCAGTAGTGACATCATTAAGTTTTTTACCCATGAGAGGAAGAGATCTCTCATCATGATCATCAAGCAATTTACCTACTTAGATAATGTTGGTGTCTCTATTATCTCTAGCTTTAACCCTACTAGCTTAGTAACCTCTATTCAGTATATCTTTTTACCTGACCTTTCACTTTGCATTTGCTGACTTACTTCTTCTTTCCTCCAGTGATAGAGCTATCAAGTAGCATAAAGTCTCTGCTGTTACAACCTCAAGCACCTCTTAGGTTGCTACCTCCTTTACCAATGAACCTCCATCAACCCCATTGAGGTCTCCACTCATATCACTGTTCACCACTGAAGATGGAGGAAATACAGGGGTGGATACTAATAAAGGAAAAGAGAAAGATGGTGGGGATGCTACATTGAGTAAGCTACCCCTATGTGTATTAGGTCAGGCCATGAGGTCTTCAAAGAGGAGGAAGAGATTATACTCTCCAAGTCCACCCCCATCTGACACTAAATCTTTGATGTCTTCTGGGGGTTCAAGCTCAGGGGGTGAGGCCTCTATTACCTCCTCCAACAATAATCAGAAGGACTTTGACACTGAGGATACTTCTTCTTCTTCTGATAGTAATACTGACAAATCTTCTATAGGGTCTTCAAAGAGGAAGAGGTAGATAGTTCTTAGTTGTAGAGTTCCATTTTTTAGCTCTTAATCTAACATTTTATAGGCTTATCCTACAGCATCTCATTCTGCAGCAGGTCAGGGGCTTTTTTTGACCTCTGAGGTTATTTTTCATTTAGTTTAGGCCTTATACAGGCCTTATACAGGCCTTAATGTAGGACTCTAATTGATTACATGACTTTGAATCACTAAGGGATAGCTTGATGAATAAAAAGGTGACATGTGGATGTATAGCACTGTAAACTGGAACTTGTCAGTCATACACTCTCAAAGATATATAATGATCTGTAGTAATGGTTCAACAGTATTTCTAATTTCTCAATTATTTAACTAGTTATACCTACTTATCAATACCCTCTTGAGTTCTCCCTAATGAATCAAAAGCTTTTAGAAGCTCCAGCTAGAGCACATTAAGCTCTAAATGATTCAGAATGTTAAGATCTGATAGAGCTCAACATATCTTATATGTATCTATACATTGTGACTTAGGGATCCAATTCATTGCTGAGTAATAACCCAGGATAACTTCAAACTCCACTATCTCTAGTTGAGTAATGATGAATGGCAGCTCATTATGTATGTTATTATCCTACTTTATTCATTCTGATAGGTTATCAAGGCCCTCTCAGATACAGACATACCACTTATCTATAATATATTTTTAATCTATAATGTACTGTTCAACCATCTTGATGAATAACTTTCTGAGGCAATCTATGAAATCTCAATCATTTGAAATAGCTTGAAGACTGCACTGAAAGCTGCATATAACAAACTGAAGAAGTACTATTCAGATACTAATACTAATAGTAGTATAAAGAAGATTTACTGTATTATTATAGTTCTGAACTTATATTTATGATCACTGGCTTATAATGATGAGAAATAGAAGCTAGAGATAAAAGCTCAATCATTATAATATATAAAGGCATACTATAAAAAATGATATTTACCTTGTCAACCTGCAATTACTAATAATTAACTGTGAGTAGGTATTTACCCTCTTTCATTTTCTTAATTTACTTAGTACTAATAACTTTCTAGGCTCATTGATTATTTTCTACACTACACCAGCAATCACCTTTAGTTATTTGTGTTAATAAATTTAATTGGTATCTAAATGACAGTCTTAGTCTAGAGGAAAATATCTTATTAGTATAGAAGGCAATTAAATTAATATATCTAACTATTGCATTGATAGCCAGAGACATTCTATTAATTCTAATTGGAAGTATAGAAATTGAACAGCAGTTCAGTATGAGCTGTTGTGTTATCTCATGAGAGTAATTATTATTATTAGGAAAGACAATGCATAAGATCATGCTAATGAAGCATGCAAATGAAAGGGAGTAACTATAAGTAGAGAAAAAATAGAATGAGAAGGATATAGTAGAGGATGAGGCTAATGATGATAGAGAGAGTAATAATATAGATATTATAATGAGAAAGAAGAAACTTACATTTAAAGAGAAATAACTAGTGAAGGAGTGTTCATTAGGATGATTCTCACATACAAGTATAGCCAGATGAAGAAGGATATGGGAAGGAATACTAAATTTTAAGGTGATGATTAATAACTTAGTATTCAGAGGAGATACCTAAAATATAGTATGCTAAAATCATTATCTTTAGCTGTTACATCTCATATTATTTGTGTACTGCATTAATATATTATTATAGTCTCTAGAAATCTCATCATGTCAAATCTGCAGGCAGAGTTGAGATAAAAAATATAATTTAATTTAGATTTATACTAACACACATCATCCATCATTATCATAATGATTAATAATGAATGATGCTTTTTTTAAACCTGTATAAAATGTAGGCTAGGGTTCAAATCATGCAGTAGGCTTTATTTTTTTTTTTTTTTTTTTCACATGTGATGAGCTATATCATATAATTTAGGTTAGTACTAACAGTATTATCTGTTATTAGCATAATGAGTAATTACTATGCTAATGACTGATAATACTTTTTTTGTAATTTCATTGAAATGTAGGCCAGGATTTGAACCATATAGTGAGCTTTTTTTTTTTTTTTTTAGCATGTAATTACTGGGAATTTTTTAATGAGATTAAAAATATAATATATACTAATATAATTAAAATCACACATCATAGCCTAGTAATCATTGGGGTGAAGTACCTAGCTGATCACAGACTGTCTATTTAACTCCTAATGTGAGATTCTCTACCACTATTATATTAATACCTGTGAATTGAGTAATCCTACTAGCTATTTAAGTAGCAGAGTAAGAGAGTTATCCAGCATTCAGTTCTTAAATAGCTGTAATGCCCCTATCTAAAACCTTTATCATGTTAATGATCTTACATATGATCTTAATAGTAATTCAGTAGATATAAAGTGGTAAAGTATTATGAATAGTTAAAAGATGCTTTTATCTTTTTTTTTTTTGTAATCTATTATCTTTTCTTGTTACCTCAACAGATCACATGATTAGGCTCAGTAGATACTTGGTGGGATGGGAATTCTTATTTCATGAGGTGAAATCCTATGTCTCATCCTATAGTTAGAATGAATTCTCATGTTCCATCCCATAGGAAAATTGAAATCCTATGTTCCATCCCATAGAAAATTTAAAATCCCATGATTTGTTCCATCCCACAGATAAAATCTCATGAGATGAATTATTTTTTCCCATCCCATCTCATAATATCATAGGATGGGAAATCCCATGAGAAATTCCATCTCAGTGGCAGCTTTAGATTAGACATCACATGCCCATGGTAAATCCATTATTATAGTAATATTATTAATATAAGAAGTAGGTATATCTATTACTTATATTTCTAAATGCTTAATGTCTGTGGAGAATCCATGTTCTATATTATATATACTTATGATAAAAATATTCACTTTCTTTATTTTCTTCAGTATCTTTACTTCTTAGAAGCTTTAATAGGGTGTGCTCTTTTATAGTTCTGAATGAGCTCTTTTAACCCCTTAGTATCCTTCTTATTTATTTACTGATTATTTTTTATAGTATATTCTTTCCATCTGATTAGATACTGAGTCCTTCCACATGAAAGTTATTTGTTTATAATCTTTTCTACTTTATAGGTGGGTTTTCTGTTGTTACCTACTAACTGTACTGATAGTAATTTAGGATGTTCACATCCATATAAATTCTTTACTTATAGGAATGGCTCTAATATAGCTATAATAATAACTAGATGTATTTATATTGTATGTGGTAGCTCTAATCTATAGGTGAGTAACCTAATATATTTAAGTACCCTGAAAGAGCTGGTAAACTAGTTATTATACTTACATATTATCTTTATTACTGGTATCTTATAGCTGTAGTGTAGGTAAAGAAGGACTCTATCTCTAACCTAAAAGTTCCTTTATTAGTATTACTAGTTATAGTAGTTTTTAGCAATTATTACTACTTCATTCAGTGCTAGAGTAATATCCCATCTCATGCTGAAGCCTTATGTTTATAGTACTATTATAAGTACTGTGATTAGAGAATTTACTGGCATTCTATATATAATTTTGTAAGCTAAATGATCTATTACTATAAAGTGAGAGATATTATAATGAGAAGCAATCATCATAAGAGTATCTAATTATCTAAGTGAATTATCTATTATTATAATAATATAGTGTAGTGTGACTTGGATTGTTTAATTCATATACTCACTTTAACCATCTATTTATAGGTAATGTGCTGTTGAGTATAGAAGCTGTGTATTAAACAGATAGAAAATCCCTTTCTATAGATTACTTAAGAATTTTAGGTCTCTATCAGATATTATTCTTCATAATACTCCTTAGTCAGCAAGTAAGAGGTGAGTTAGAGGGTGTGATATTAACACCCATTACCCAGCTACTAACACCTGAAAAAAAATGACTAATTGGAAAAAAAAATAACCAGTACCTGATATTATATAGAAAACACTAGCACCTAGAAGTACATTAATGACCCAACTCTACCCACCTATTATTAATCTGAGATTTCATATATATCCTCTATCAACATCTAACTGTCTCTCACCATCATCAACTACTGACTCTGCATATTATAGCTCTCTAGAATTAGGAGGTCTTCTATTTCACCTGCTGTGTCTGCCTCCCCCCCCAAAATATCAAAAAATGCCTGGTTTATAGCCTGGGAGCTGACATTGTAGTGGGATTTGCAGATGATACAATTTTGATGGCCAGAAGTGCAGATAGGGGAGGTCAGTGTAGTAGCTCATTTTTAAGTAGAATTCTCAAGTGCTGTAGGCACCATAGAGGCAGGTAGGTCTATAGCAGTGAGAGGTGCTGCAGTAGTGCTACTACTAATGATACAATCTATACCAGTAATATTATAGGCTATATATTGCTTAGTGGCAGCTGATGCCACTGCAAGCTAATGTCTATTTTGATTTTACTGCATCTCTTACATCTGAAGCCTCTATTCTACCCTCTTCATAGTAGTTAAACCCCTGTGTATAAACCCCCATTCATGTCCACAAGAATGACTACTACTTCTTACATGTAAATCTATAGCACTCTGTACAGCAGGTTCAGCAATGATTTCATAAGAGAATAGAATCTCTCTCTGCTCAGCACATTGAAGATAGCAACTCACCTCTTAATTGTAGAGCCAGTAAGGATGAATAGTATTCAATTTAATTGCAAGATGTCTATTTAGATGCTGACAGATATAATGCCTGCAAGGAAGCCTCATATAGATGTAATTAAGGTAGTTAGATTAACATTACTTTCTATAATCCTTCAATTTTTTCACCTTAACCATCCACCTGTAGAGAATCTGCAGTGTGAAGGATGAGATCTTGCCAACCAAGTTACTAAATAGGAATGTGCTGGCAGTTGTAGGGGTCTTAGTCTTAGTAATTATCAGCTCATTTTAGTAGGTAGAATGTTGATTATCCCAAAACTGACAGATCCAATAAATAGTAACTTATAGATCTCTCATTGAAATGATTATATATTACTTCAACACCCAGTAAGACCCCTCTATATGTGAGAAAATGCAATGACCAAGATGTGGAACAGTATCAGTATAGTAATATATAATCCTCTAGGTGTAGTTCTTCAACCAGGTGTTCTCACAGTAATCCATCAGATTCTTAGATTGATTTGCCCTGAATGTGATACAATGCTGGTGAAACTATTTTTTTGTAGGAGATAAGAGAAGTGCTTGCCATTTCTTTATAAATGAATCATAGCTTTTCTTGCTATGTTCCCTCTTGTGGTTAAGGCCTTCAATATTGGTATTATTAGTGACTATAAAACACTTCTTTGCATGGCTGATGATGTTATAATCAACATGCTAGCTACAGAGTAAGTAATAGCTAGTATAAAAGATGTCATCAAGTGCATTTATCAAGGTCAGTTCTCAATTGATGACTATAACTTTTGGAAAAGAAATGCCATGAGTGTTAAATATTGTTGCAATCTGCTTACAGGCCCAGCTACAGAGTAGATGTTAGTATAGATCTAGGTTTTTTATTGACATTTAACCTAATTAGGAAATCCACTAACTCAATTAAGTAGGTTGCCACCACAACAGACAATTAAGTGAGGTGTAAATAAAGATCTCTCCCATTAAGGGTACTTATGAATAGTCAATCTCCTTCTCCCCATTCATAAATATAAAGCCCAAATTGATTGTTATATGCAGCTTTGTAATGAAGATTATACTGAGCAAGGGTAGATAATATCAATTCATCTTATATGTAGAATCCAGAAGCAAAATATCATGGTTATTATAAAGAAATTGGATTGAGAGTATATAGAAGATTGCAAGGTGAGTTATATAATTATCTTCATCCTTTTTGAACTCTGTAATAATTGTTTGATTGTTAGATTTAGATTCAGATGTCAGCTCATTGATTAGGGCCTGTATAGAAGTTTGACCCTTCAATTTGCCTTGTATAAGTATCCCAGTGATATTATATAGATCTTGGTCTGTTAATAGAACATGTCTGAACTCCTTGTGCAGAATTGTATGGATCATTTGGGGGGGAACAGTGACTTTAATAAAGTTATAAATCTGAGAGTGTATGTTCTTGCTCAGAGCTCTTAAATGGTGCATGGGGTGGGCCTGGCTCTGATCTGACAGTAGATGATTATGAGTTTGGTCTATAACTATTATAACTCACTCTATAGGGCCTTTCTTTGCCTGCAGGCAGAACAGACAGTTCACTTGTTGGATGAAAATATATATATACTTATGGTCCTCATCTGCAATTTTTTGAGTATTTCTAAATGTCCCTGAGTGGTTACACCCAAGTGTATAATAATTATTCTTGGGATCCATGCAGAAGTTAGTGATAGTGTAACTGAAATATCTGCATTCAAAGTTGAGGCATTAGATTAATTCCTTATTTATCATTTGGACTGTATGACTGGTTAATTTGGGAAGCTAGCAAGGAATTTTGCTGTGATCTCCTGTAGGTGCAGGCTCTGATGTTAGAGGTTCAAAATTGTCATTCATCAGTTCATTGAAATTTGCAGAATCTTCAACATCTTCAACATTTTCAACATCTTCAACATCTTCCTCATACTTATCATTCTGAATGAAAAACTAACTCTTAACTTACTCTGCCTGCTCTACTAGTTGATCTGCCAGTTCCTCTGTGTTCATCTGGCTCAATTGCAGGTGTTGTGTCTCAAAAATACCTTCATCCTCAATGAATGTGATTATATTGAACTGGGATGGCTGTTCTACATCCAAAAACTGGCTCTTGAGAGCAGTGGATAGTGGTGGAACTGACATTTTGAATGTAGTAGTAGTAGAGAGAGTTGTAGAGAGAGTAGTAGAGAGGGTAGTTAAAACAGGAATTTAAATGATAGAAATATTCAGGGGGGAGGGGAGGGTGGGTGGTGGTAAGTGAGTAAGGCAGTGAGGAAGGTGGTGAGGAGGTTGGGAGGTTGGGTGGAAAATCAGTATGCAAGGTTGACACATTAGTCTATATTGATACAGTAGTATTTTTGTATGTAAAACTATATACTGGTTATTTTTTTTTCTGATTAGTCATTTTTTTTGGGTGTTAGTAGCTGGGTAGTGGGTGTTAATATTACACCCTGTGAGTTAGGAGTACTTTTGCCTAGTTCTAGGCATTATAATTTATTTAGCCTGATATAATTATTATTTACTTGAAGAACTTACATGTTATGAATATGACTGTATCAAACTTATTATTAGATAATATAAGTATGAAATCAATCATTATGATATCATATAGAATGTCTGATGTAGCAATTAGTTAATATTATTTATATAACTTATATTATAGAGTCTGGTTCACCTTACATTTTAGATAATAATTAATGTAGATTTGTAGTTCTGACATGCAGTACTGTATGGTAAAATCATGAAGATTCTATAGAGTCTTATTATAGTTTAAGTGATTCAGAGTATGTACCAGTTTGAATATCTCTACTCACAGGTCTTTAGGAATATAGAGGTATTTAAAGTCATTATATATATAGTAGAGATAGCTATTATCCTTAACCTTATATAATAGTTTAGATGATTTTTTCATGATATTATTCTATTATATAATATTAATTATATGGGCAAGCTTGGCATCCTTCTCATATTCTATCTTAAGACACTTACAGAACTCCTCAGACATCTATATAAGTATTTTCATGTAGTAGTAGTTAGGCATCTCATTATCTTAATTAATATAAGTAAGGTATACATTTTGTATCTCCTTCAGCAGTTCTTCTATAAGCATTATATTTTTACTTGATAGCTGAGATAATACATCCAGTACAAGATGAAGGCATCCTAGCTTATAGATTATCTTAATTTAAAACTGCTGTAGATAGACTTCAATCTGAACTAATTATATATTTTATTAGTTTATTATTATCATTTTAAGGTAGATCACTTTAATAATGCCTAGTATAAATTTATGATCTATATATATAATAGTCATGTAGATAGATACTTCTATAAGGTGACATACTTTACATATAGCTTATATAAGATAGGTAATCTTTAGTTTTATGAGCTAGTAGTACTATTCTACTGAGGTCAACATCTTACTGAGGAATAAAATTAGCTGAACTAGTTCTTATAGTGGAGATACTATGTAGTCTTTTATCTTTAATACTAATTATAAGTCTTTAATATGAAATAGTATGATATTATAGCTGCATTCTATAGATGCATTAATATTTATAAACAGCATGTACAGGTAGTTTATATACATAAGAAAGAGTTAAGTTCTAAAAATACTTTAAATATCTTTAAATACTGCTATCTCCTTAAAAGTTCCATCTACTCTTATTATAACTATATAAGTGTTATACTTAGTACCCTTTAATAGTTCTTTCTTTAGTAACTCTATCTTCCTCTTCTGTAGTAGATCTACATAATAAGTGTATCAGGAAACATACTGGTGTAATCAACTCATCAGGCTCAGATATTTTTCTAAATGTGTTAATTTCACTAAGAATTTAATATCTATTAGAGCTTTTAACTTCTCTTCATCAACAGATAAGTCTAGCCTGAAGATGTATTAACTAAAGAGACATACTAAGGAAAATCTAATATATATCTTCTTTAGATTAAGTATAATATTAAGTTCATATAGATATTGGAAGAGTTTGTATAGATGGATAATATAATGATTTTATATCTTTAAATGTATAATTAGATTATTAATATATATATATATAAACTTCTTCAGGTCTACAAGATGTCTATTAATTTACTACTAAATATAAAATATTAAGTTTATATACTCTATTATTATCATATTAAATATCTCTTATTCTTAATGTGTTACTACTACTATTTTAGTTTAGTCCTCTAGATGCAACTACTAATAATAGAAAAAACTCATAATATCTTCAATCATTATAAACTTAGCTCCTAGCTCCTTTCAAGCTGTAGAGGATGTCTGACTGTAATGAAGCAGAATAAACATTAAGCTCTATAGTCTTATTAAGTGTTTAAAGATCTATTATAATTTATCTCTTTCTCACAGGCTTTCCTTTATAGTATGTTATCTATCAGACTATAAATACTGAGTAAGCTGAGTAGGTATATGTCCTTACTCAGCTCATCCTTTCTTATATATATAGCTTATTGAATGTGTCATTTATATACTTATAATCCTTTAAACCTACTGGATATATCTTTTTCATTTTAGGCAGTATTATATCCTTTTTTAAAGGGATATATATTTATTTATCCTATAGAATATTCATAAATCCATTATAATCTATAAATATATCTTTAAATTTTATAATTAGATTTATGAATATTCTCTTCATCTCTTCATCCTTATGATATATTATAATACTATTAAATAGAGTAATCTCATTTTATTTATTTTAGATAACCTTTAGTTAACTATCCCTTCATGAAGATTTTATAATTACTAGTGTCATAACCTCATTTGTAATATAATATTCATTAGTGAATTTCAGCTCTTATAGGAATTTCAGCTTTATATATCTCATTAGTTTTATTAGTTTGTTCATGTTGTTCTTTACTTGCATGAATAGCAGTATATAGTTAAGTATATAGATATAAAATATAAGCTATATATTTAATAGTTTAAATAGATAATCTCTATCATCTGGTAGAATCTCCTTTCTACAAATATAAATTAAAATCTTTACCTCTACTCTTGACAGCATAGTTACTCCAGTAACTATATATAATGAACAGTAATCCTAGTGATTTAGCTTTAGAGTTAATATGAGCTTGATGGTAGCTTCTCAGCATCTTATAAGCTAAATAACCTTAGTAGGAAAGTCTAAGATGATTTTCTCTAGCTCTAGATTATCTACTTCTAACAGTAATTTAACTTGCAGGTTGTCAATAATGTGTGCCTTAATAAATAAATATGTGATGATAGACTTTCCATCGGAGAGTATTATAGGTAGGTATAAAAAAATAGTGACTATCTCTAATGATATAGATTCTTTACTAATTTTCTGAACTGTAACTAATTTTAACTAGATTATCTTAACATTTAGATCTTAATTTAGAAGCCATTTTCTATCTATTAAAATTATAATGTAGTCTGAATCTAGATATATATTATCTGTCTTATCTGGTTTCTTTATAAATACTTTCACCATCATATAGTGCTAGAAATGGAATGAGAGGCCATCTAGCAAGTATATCTATAGGTATTTTAATAATATAATTAGTAGAGAAGTATTAATATGTCAGACTGCTGACTCATCATCTTCACTGTGGTATTCTGTAATATAATTATATAATTAATTGTTTAAGGTAAAGATAGTATTATAATTATAATAGTTATATATATTATATTTATCATTAAAGTCTAAGTATCCTTCAGCTTTATTAGAATATTTATTATTATAATCATCATCTTGATGGCTGTCATCTTAATCATCATATTAAATGTTATAATTATCTTTAGTTTTCATTTTATTTACCTAGTTAACTCTCACTTCTTTATGATGATCTTCATATTAACAGTTATTATATTAATGTAGAGATGCAGAGTTTCTATAATAAAGTCAATAATTATTATTATAATTATTATTATAGTTATTATTTTAATAGTTATTATTACTATAATCTTCTTTATACTTATAATTTTAATTGTAGGGTCAGCATAGTATATCTAGTAGTTCACAATTAGAATTCTCATTATCCACACAATTATCCTGTTAATTATAAGTATTATTCTTCTGATGATCATCTAGGCCATTCTGAATTCTTAGCTGATAATTATAATAAGATTATATATTTCTTAGACAATTATTATACTTATAATACTATAGTTAGTATTTATTTTTCTAGTTAGCTAACTTCTTTATTAGCTGAGTAATAAACTTCTTAATAGTAGTTTCAGGGTCAGGTTCATTAATTATAAGATGTAAGGGTAGATTAAGGTGCTTCTAAATGTAGAGTATAAGAATGTCCTTATTATCAGAATGTCTATAATACTTTACAGTGTATATTATTTTTATAGTAAAAGTAGCTATGAACTTTCTATTCCTTATATTCTATATAATGTAGAATATTATCTCAAATTTTACTAGTAACTTACTTAGTGTAATGGGTGTGCTCCAATAAGTAGATCATATAAGCTATATGCTAGAATCAAGATTGTAATTGCTAGAGAAAGGAAGGAAAAAAGAAAAGAAATTGTGAGATTATATGATATAAATAGAAGGAAATTATGCAAGGTCAGAGCAGATAAACATTCATATGAAGGCCTGATTGGAGGTGTCTAATTAGATAGTTAGAGATTAGGTGAAGTTTGAGTGAAGTTTGAGTGAGCTATAGATATAGAGTATAAGAGTATAGCCCTTCACATTATCCCCTCTTATTTAGTTTCAGAGGGTGGGTGGGAGGGTTCAGAGAATCAGGTGTGATATAGCATGAATAGAGTCTTATTAGGTAGATGCAATTCTTCATAACAGATGAGTACAGTGATATCCTGTAGGGTAAAGATCAGTTCCCATAAAGGGGCCTTATATCTAAGTCACTTCACTAGGTACTAAAATTCTCATCTGCAGTGATAGCAGTTGAGGATGGCTTTAATCTCATATTCTATTTCATTGTCTTTCCTGATGATGCTAGGTAGATGCTAGTTAGTAATCTCTTGTAAGAAGAATAGGTTAGTAGAGGCCTTGTAGAGTAGGTTTATATGAAATATATTGTGAATTCTAGGTAATATATTAAGATAGTAATTATGACTTCTCAGGACCTCAACAACAATGTACTTAGCATATTAATAGTCAAGCATGCAAGATGAGTAATCAGTCATAATATTTCAGAGATCTAACTAAATCTTATCATTTATCTCATAGTATTCAGTAGGATTTCAGCAGGCATTTATGTAGTTCTATTAGTTCTACTGAGCACTAACCATGAAGGATTCAGCTTACTCACAGGCTTACTGAAGTTTCAAGATGATAGTGTCTATAATTTAGATCAAACTACAGGATAAAGTAGAAGATTTAGATGATTCAGCAAGATTAAGAACTTCAAGATTATAACTATATGAGAGGAAAAACAGGCTGACATCAGTGCTAATAGCATCACAATTATTAATTGCAAGTTTAATGTATAGAAGGAGTTCATTTCAGTCATTCTAAATGTATAAATAGAACTTTCAGAGATAATTCTTAGTTATCTGAATTATACATTTAGTGCTGCTGTTAGTTTCAGGGTAGTGGGCAATCAAAAGATGTTGGAAGATCTTGAGGAGCTAATAGATTTAGATTCAGATAGCTCTAATAAACTGAGTTTTATAGTCTGAGATAATTATATAGAGTAGATCATACTGATAATAAAATAAACTTCAGAGAAAAACTTTAATCACTGCAGGTACATTCATCTTCATATAGAGTTTAAAGATAATACCTTTACTGAGATAATTAATAATGATAAGGATATTCTTACAGCTATCACTCATGAAGAGGTCTATTATGAAATTGATGATAATATTATACCAGACACATTTAGAGATTAGAAGAGATTTGAGTAGACCTTAGCAGCAATTCTATCAGATGATAATGGATTAGTAGATATTGTAGTTCTAGATAAACTGTCAGATGCTCTGAGACATATTAGACTAGTAGAAATCTCAGAATAAAATTTGGTAGAGTACTTTACAGTCTGAATAACTAGTTATTAGAGAATTGTGAGTTTCTTACATGATTTAGATGTGTAATAGTTTTGAATCAGAAACCTACTATCTCTCTTAGAAGTATAGTTAGGAGTCAGAATCTACAGAGCATTTAGTAATATTAATATGAGCTTAGAGTTCAGATAGAAAATAATGAGCTTTATCTCAGATAATCTGAGTTATCATCTGAAGGCATTCATTGAAGGTAATAGTAGTATCCTAGAGTCTCTAAAGTAGGAATAAGGTGGTTGTAATTAGCAGGATAATAGATGAGACACATATTACTCTATGTAATATTACTTCAGATTCTTTGAGGATCTATGAATCTAGTAGTCTCTATTCATAATTTACTTAGTAGGTATTGGAGTCTTCAGAAGGCATATTCTATTCACATTAGAAGAAGATGTTGGCCATGAAGTTCTCTATGCTAGAGCAATAATAAATTATAAAATAAAAGTAGCTGAGAAATTCAGCTCAGTATATTTAGCATTCAGAGAGTTTATAGGTCATTATGAAATATCAGAGGTTCTTATGATCTATAATAATTTCAAAGTCTTTCACACTGCAGAGTTCAGAGTCCCATTCTTCTAGACATCAGATAATGATAAGAAGTTTCTTATTATAAATCTTATAGTTAGCTTCAGCAGGGCTAAGCTTCTTGAACATGAATGCATAGAATTGCAGGATACCTTTATCATCTCATTGCATGAGAGTACTATTTATAATGTAACTAGAAGAGTCTGTTTTAACTACTATTAGATGATTAGAGTTAAATGTAATGAGCATTAGAGTAAAGATGAATATTTACTTAAGGTACATGAATGTCTTATCTGCTTTCTTAGATCATTGAAATTACTAGTCTTTACATGTAAGATTAGTTAGTAGTTGGATGATGTCAGAAAAATTTTAAATGAAGCATCAGTAGAAATTTATAAATTCTAGGAAGTCTTACATGCCTTTTATAGTTATAAAGGCCTACTATTTAAGGATAGTAGTGATCTTCTTGGGGTCCATATAGACTCCCTTCCCTGCCTCTATAATGAAGTCAAGGTAGGTTATCTCTTGAACTTTAAAGGTAGATTTATTAATATCAATTGGGAGATCATGCTCATAGAGGTAGATGAGGACTTTTCAGATGTACTCTTAATGTTACTTGCAGGATCTATCAGTAAAAATAAGGATGTCATTGAGGTAGATAGAAGTAAATTCATCTAAATAGTCTTATAAGGCCTAGTTGATGTATTTCTGAAAGATACTTAGAATGTTTATAAAATTAAAGAGAATAATTATTCATTTAAATAGATTATATCTCATATAAAAGATAGTTAGCTATTCATCTTCTTCTGCAATTCAGATCTTATAGAATGCAGAAATAACATTCAGCTTTATAAACTACTTAACTCAGTCAATTCATTTAAGAGTCTCATTGATTAATAGTAGTAAGTAATGATCTTTTCAGATGAGGCAGTTAAGGCCCTAATAGTTAATATAGAACTAGAGGTCTTTACCTGGCTTTTTTATGAAGAGTATGAGTATGCTCACAGGTAAATTACTAACTCAGATAAAATCTTTATTCAGAAGGTCATTAAGGGTCTTGCAGAGTATAAGTAACTTATTATGTAATATGTTATATAGTAGTCTCCAGGGTGGCTGAGAGTCTTTATCATCTATCTTCTCAAGTTTAATATAATAATCATATATATTATGGAATGGTAGAAGCTTCTCAGCAGCCTTATAATTAAAAACATCAAGAAATTCATAATAGTGTAGAGGAAGAACTATTGCAGGGTTGGTCTTCAACTTCTTAGAGAGTTATAAGAGAGTCTTCTCTATGTCAGCCATGCTAGCAGTGAAGATTTCAATGGGAGGTTAGAACTTAAATTTCTAATTATGACTTTAAAGGAGATTATAAGTATTAATAGAGATTTAGTGAAGGTTAGTAATCTTATGAATATTTTTTTTAGAGATATAAATACCTTCAGGGAATACAATACATTAGTTGTGAGCATTGATGAGGGCTTGATGTTCAGATAGTTATAATAGGCCTAGTATGAAGTCATACAGGAGGTTCTCAATCTCATATGTATAGGTATTTTCTTAGAGAAATTTACTAATATTAATATCAAGCTTCATTATATTTCATATAAAGCTACCTGTATTACCATTGATACCTTCAATCTTTCAGGGGTTGATCAGAATATATAGGAGGTTATGATAATTAATCATATAAGAATAAATCATTGAATAGTAATAGTAATCACTATCTATCATAGCATTCATATTAAAAGAATGATTAACTACAGTAGATACAAAAATCACCAAAATAGTCATTTTCTTCTCAAAGATTTTTCTATCTAACTCTGAGAGCTTCTACTCATAATTTCATATAGAAGCTAGTCTTTTCCCAAGTCTGACTTAGCATCTTCAAAGTCTTTTTCCTCTTCAGGCTTGATTTGTACATTTACAGACTGTATGGGTAGTTTCAGAGGAATATAAGTTCTATGGCAGTTAATAGCTCTGTGCCCAGGTTTGTTGCAGTTAATGCAGACACCTCAGACATAGTGATTAATGATAATAATGATAGTTATATTTAGAATGTAAAATGCATTTATATGAGTAGGCTTTATAAATATTCAATTTATAGCATTTAGATCCTTCAGTAGAGAGGTCTTGGGAAAGACCTCCCTGAAGGTAGTAGGAATATTACTATGGATTCAGCCCTGAATGATCTTAATTTCAGATAGATTATTCTCTATACTATGAAGCTTTATATAATATTTAAGATATATAGGGGGTTCAATGAAGATGATAGTCTGCTGCAGAAGTTTAAACTTAATGACTTTCTTAAGTAGGGCCTTTTTGACAGTATCATCTCATAGCTAGCTACTGACTTCCAGGATCTTCTGATTGAATTTTAGAAGAAAGGTAGAGAGTAGATCAGTTTTCTGGCAAACACTATGTAGTTAGATTAGGGCCTTCTAGGCCACTAAAGGGTTAGAGAAAAGAATGTCAAGCTGGTTGAGAATGACATTAGAAGTCATAAAAATGAGCTTAGCATTAACCTTCATTCAAGAGTGAAATCAGGTGATAGCAGTGTCAGAGAGTTAGATATAGATATACCAGGCCTGGTCAGTGAGAAATCTAATTATAAGGCTATTCAAAATGATTTTGGCCTCCACACTGAGGCATCAGGCAGGGTATTTAGAGACTTATTTACCCATGAATTTCTTAAGGGTGATGAGCCTTTCTTTCAGGCATCTCAGAAAGTCCTCAAAAGAAGCAGTTGAATAAGTAGGAGTTAGAATAGAAGCTAAAGTTGATGTAAGCATATAATTTTATTTAGTAATAAGATTGATCTTATTTGTGAGTTATTAGATGAAGTTTCAGAATTCAGCATCAGAGCCCTGAGAAGAGATATTATCTTCATGTGGAGGGTCCATGTTCATGATGAATTCAAAAGATTATTCAGATTCAGAGAGTTTAAAGAATTTAGAAAGTTTAGAGAATTTAGAAAGTTTAGAGAAAAATCTCATGAGATATTAATACAGATCATCAAGGCTTTGAGACCTTTTACTAACATGTTGTCTGGCAGAGTTGAGCTGAGCAAGTTGTATTTCAGATTTCAGAAGAGTTTGCTGTATATATAGGTTATATTTGAAAGAATCTACTATACATATAAATCATGTTTGGAGGGTGAATATAATAAGGATCTCTAAGAAGAGATCAAGCAAGTAATTATAAAATGTAATAGGTACACTCTGATAAGCAGATTGTGCAAGCTATATACTAGAATTAAGATTATAATCACTAGAGAAAGGAAGGAAAAAGGAAAAGAAATCACAAGATTGTGTGATATAAATAGAAGGAAATTATGTGAGATCAGAGTAGATAAACATTCATATGAAGGCCTGATTAGAGGTGTCTGATCAGGCAGTTAGAGATTGGGTGAAGTTCAGGTAAAGTTTGGGTGAGCTATAGATATAGGGTATAAGAGCATAGCCCTTCACACTTAGAGATATATGGAAATATGTCTCTAGTATCTTATATATCTAAATTGCATCATCTAGGTGATTTAACAGGCTATAGCAGGTGATATTACTAATTTCTGAGATCTACTAGGTGTTAGCTGCTCTACAGAAATAGATCAGTAGGTCTTATTTTATAATTATAATATTCTAAGATTAGGCTGCTACTTATACTCAGGCTATAAAGCTAAATACATTATAATAATATATTTTATCATCTTTATTTTATATATTATTTGTGCCTATAGAGTCCAGCTAGAATATATTAATATTAATAATCTTCTAAGAAGCATTCTCTATATATAAAGTATAATTAATAAAGTTTTTATTAGTATCTCAACTCTATTACATTATCATCAGATTAGGGTTATGAACTGGGGTTCCCAGTGGGTTCAGATCTAGTATTAGCTGGTGACTATTAAAGTCTGAAGTTAGCTGATAGCTATTAGAGTTAGGGCTATTATTCTGATTACTGATGTTTAACTCATATAGAGTCTCTTTAATCATTTAGATAATAATATACATTTATCTAGTAGAGAGTTCATTATTATTCTATACAGCTAAGAGGATTAAGCTGTCAGAGGTTAAAGTATCCATATTCTCATTAGCTATATTTAATAGTTGATGAGAAGAACTGATCAAGCATCTTCTTAAAGAATATACTAAGGTTAAATTCTAAGTGATATTAGGCTGATCTGACCAGTAGATATATTATAGTATTTATAAACTGATTTACTAAAATAATTATATTTAGCTGTATAAGTAATTTAAAAACCTTATTATTGTTAATGATGTAATTAACTCAGAATGCTAATATTATAGATTCTCTATAATATCTTTATTATTACTAGTTAAGTTAATTGTGGCTGAAGTTGTGATGGTGCAGTTGGAAAAAAAAGAAGAAAATAAGAGAGAAATAGAGGAAATTTTAGTTTATTTTAATTACTCTGAGTTAGTAATAGTAGCTGTGGATAACCTAATGTCTTCTATCAGCAGTTAAAATAGTCTACTACTTAATTGAGTAGTCAGTCTTAGTTATTAAATTATCAGGAAGTAAGCATCAGATAGGTATAGTATATTCACTACTTATCTCAATGTAGTTCTTTTTAGTTCTTCCTCAGTAGCTTTTATGTTAGCTAATAATTTCTATTTTAATTATCTATTTATTATTATTTTTTCAGTTAATAGTAAGACTAAGGAAGCTTTGAAGGATTCAGCAGAGTCAGATGTAAGTATCTAGAATACTTAAAATTTAGTATAAACTTTATAACTTAAGTTCTTTAATAGATATTTTACATTTCTTATGAATCTTCTGATATCACTTCTGAAAGTTACTTTATCTATCACTTAGTCTGCTGAATATTCTAGCTGTCCTGTAGTTAAACTCTTCTTTATAATTATAATACTGAAGCTTCACATTCTGACTTAATCTTCTAGTAGAGTATTTAATTTAGAAGGAGGCTCTAGACAATTTATATTTATAGTGATATACTTAGCTATTAGCTTAACTTGCATGCTAATGAGGGAAATATAAGTGCCTTTATTAGTAATATAAGTAGTTAATTAGTAGGTAAAGTAGATGACTTTAATAGTTAGTTTTATAAACATCTCAGTAGTCTATTATTAGTGAAGAGATATTAATCTAATAAAAACTTACAGATAAAAATCATAGTTCTTTAGCTAACCCATTAAACTTGAGAATATACTACTATTTACTATAATAATATAGGAGGTCATAAAAATAATATTAAATAAGCTTGATTCTTCTAGAATCATGAAAGATTTACAGCTATCTTATATCAGTTTACTCTGCTTACTAACTAGCTGTGGTGGTAGAAGGAAGGAATGTAGCAGCTGTATGCATATAGTAACTTTAATATTACTTTTTTAATTTATTAATAAAAAATTTAATAAAATAGATAAAAATTTACAATTAAAAAATATATAAAATATAATAATAAAATTTATATATTATTTCAAAATATAATTTATAATTCTTCTTTTTATATTTTTACTTCTAATTAAAGTAGATAATATACTAATAACTTCACTTTACTTAATATTTTTATATATAAAGATATTTATGTTATTAAGGAATATAATTTTATATATTATAATATATTCTAATACATTTATAGTACCCAAAATTTCATTGATCATCAGTCTCAAATACATAAATTACATCTCCCATACATGTCTGGTATTTTATTTTGATGGGGTGTAATCTATTTTGATGGGGTGGCATTAAGGATTACAGGCACAAAACACTGAAATTTTGCATTACGGACATTTGTCACTATGGACCGCCGTAGCAGTGGAATAAAAAATTTTAAGAAAATTTTAGTTTAAGAGGAAGGTAGAGAGATGTCATCTAATAAAAAAACCCAGAAGGAAAATCCCTTTGTTCGTATATTGATATCCATATCCGTATTAATAACAAGACCTCCATTCATAATGGGCGTTAATCATTAGGAGGGGAAAAGGTCCCATAAACCGAAGTAAAGAAGAAAAAGGTAGCAGAGAGGTTAGTAATAAAAAGAAAAAGAAATAAAGAAAAGAGAAATAATTAAGAAATAAAAAGAAATATATATGCAAAACCTAACACATCGAACAGGCTGATTTTGATAGGGATGGAGGATATAATTAGTAAAGCACATACACGCAAAGAAGCAATGGGACTGACTGACTGACTGGTCATCCATAGGGAAAAAGCCAGTCATACACATATCAAACAATACACTCAAGGACGCGGAGACGGGGCGTGAAGCCATTTCCCCAAATTCAAACAGGCAAACCTCAACATGTCAATGACCATTTTCCTTTTTCTAATCCTCCCAATCAAAAAGAACACAGCAATATCAATAACCCCCCCCAAAAAACCAAAGCACAACCAACCAAGCCCACTTTAAACAGTCCCCGCAATACTCAGATCTCTAATTTCCTGCAACACCTGCTCAACCCGATTATCCAACTGGCCCTGAGCATACTGCTCTCTCGTATCGGAATCCAAATACTGCTGCACCTGTGCCATTCTTGAATAGGCCTCGGCACAAAATCGCAACTGAATCTTCACTAGCGCCTCGAACGAGGGGTCCAAGTAAGGAACCCGCAAATCAATTAGTTGCGGTAGCTCATTGAACAGCTGCTCGTTGAGCTGCTCGTAGGCCTGCTTGGCCATCTCGGTCTCCTTTTCTGCACGGGGAAGTTTGGTGACGTCCTTGTCGGGCTTTTCGACGAGCTTTTTCACTTTGGCGCGCATGGCGTCGTAGTCGAGGAGTTTGTGGTTGCGCTTCTTGATGCATTCGTTTATGTCGGGGAAGTAGGCGCAGAAGCGGGAGATGGGTTCCAGGACGGTGGTTCTGGATTGCGGGTTTGTTGGTTAGGGTTCAATCCTCTCGATGGGATGAATTTGGGAAGAAAAGAACCAGGACATACCTATAAGGTCCATCTAGGGCCTTGATAGTTTCCGCATCGAGGTCCTCAACGGCTTGTTTGTAGCTCCTGCTCACGCCGTCTTTCGTTCCCGCATCTCCGTAGAACGCATCTATCGTTTCCGCAATGCGCATTTGTGACGCCGTCATAGCTGCCACCCCAACGGTCATGTCAGCATACAGGCCGTCTATCCTATAGAATAGCAGGAAGCACCCACCGCGCAACGAATCTAAATACCCCTTCGCTTCCTTCTGTAGCCGATTCGCCGCAGACTCCATAGTCCGATAGCGTCTAAGTCCTCATGTCAGCAATGCTGCCTTTCCAAACCCGTCGTCTGCCACTATGGAATGCATTGCCCCCCCTCCTCAACCCGTATAAACAACGACATCAATCCAATAAAAAAGATCATCCATACCTCTCTTCAATCTCATAATCCCGATCATTCGTCTTCTCAACATGCCCTACATGGTAGACGCCAGGTCAGCATAGCATACATAAACCCCAACACCCCCCAAACCAAAGGGAATAAATAACAACATACCTGTCTTCATCATAACCTGGGTCGTCGCCCGGTTGACATTTTTCTTAAAGCCTAATCCACCCAACCGCAGAGAAAACTCATTAGCAAAATCCATCATCCATCAAGGGAAAAAAAATGTTCAAAGCATGCATATCATCTCAACGCAAAACCTCGCCCCCCGCAGATCTCCCGAATCGATTCCCATCATCCACATCCGTTATCCCGATTCTGGCATCCCACAGACACAAACACAGACACACCATATCTCCCCGTTCTCTTATTATCCCCCAACCCAACTAGGCGAACCACAAGGGAGAAGAAAAAAGAGAATCTCACATACCAGCCCAAGACATGATCAACAGGCGACCTCTCTTCTACCACGAAGAAAAATAACCCCTCCAAAAAAAAAAAAAAAAAGAAAGAAAAAAAAAAAAAAAAATAAAAAAAAAAAAAAGAAACGAGTTTTTTTCGAAATTAAGGGGACAA
>JANTQD010000041.1:43993-129753 GCA_032988205.1 Onygenales sp. PD_40
AAAAAAAACACACACACACCACCCAAATAAAAAACCAAAAAGCACCCCCCTAAAAAAAAAAAAAAAAAAAAACCCCCCCAAAAAAAAAAAAAAAAGGCGAGAAAGAAAGAAAGAAACACACGAGGTGAAAAGCGCAGAGGTTATTCGCGGGATCTAAGGGAGGAAGCGAAAAACCGGTGTTTCCGTGCGTAGGCTGCGTAAAATCGTAGAATCGGAAAAGAAATCAACGGTTGGGAGGGGAGGAGCGCAGATGGACGGATAGCGGTGCAGGCAGGTAATCAATCGACCTAGAATCTGAACAGAGGAAGCTGGCGTGCAGAGTCCGTTATAGCAATTGTCGGGTGTTGATATATCCAACTTCTTGTACCGCCGGGGGGGGTTCGGGTTTCTCGGTGTTGGTGTTGGTGTTGGGTGTGTTGGGAGCCCTTTTCGCGCCCCAGTTGCCGTTTTAACAAGACTCGTTCAAAAGAAGCCGTGAGGTATCTGCCGGGCTGATTGCGAAGAATGGGGGATTGCTGGTGGATGTTGCGGCGGATGGAAATGGATGATGATGATGATGGTTGCTGCCCATTGGGTTTAGGTCAAGGCGGGCGGTGGTCTTGGCGTTTGGGCTGAGGGAGGCGCCGCTTAGTCAGCGGGTGTGGCTGTGGTGGGGATACGTCATCTGGGAATAGCGGGATGATATGTTGTATTTTACCCATCTGCCTTTGAGACTGAGAAACAAGATCTCTTGATCTAACGGGCCAGGTTGTGTCACTATTCTCTCCCGTCTAGAAGGAATCAAAGCCGGGATGGCGTAGGAAAAAAGAGGAGAATTTGAGATAGACGTAAAATCCTGCATTTCACCCATGTCATCTAATTCCGTCATAAATCCTAGTAACTCCTGTAGTAATATCGAAACAATCATTCCACGCTGCAAATGGGAGAAGAGGAGATCGGAAAGTAAGAGATATCAGGAAACAGAAAATCTAATCATTCAAAAAGCCAGCAAAACATCCCATTCATACTCCATTCACACTCCCTATCTCCTTCAGTTTATGCCACCTGAATGCAACCCTCCTTGAAACTCCTTGAGAAATACAAAATGCCACGAGTATCGAAACCAGATTTTAAAAAAAAATGCACTTTAAACAGAAAAGTTATAAACCATAAAAAACAGGGAACACCAGCTAAAGCCAATGCCAACAACCAAAACCAAAACATATAGATGAGTTGAATCTCTTGAATAAGGAAATAAAGGAAGTCGTAGCTATAGCTTGGGACGGCTCGTGGGAAAATCCAACTATGGGGGGACCGGCGCTCGAGGAAGGATAAGCGAATAAAGGACGATAGAGAGAGGGAGAAAGGGGTGGGGGGGGGAGGAGGTGTAGCAAAGGCGTTATGGATGGACCTCTTCATAACATCCAGCGAGGTATGAAGTAAAAGAAAGCACAGAACCGCTCTATCAAGAGATGGAGAAAGAACTTTCCTTTGTAGGAACAGGAGCAAGGATTTTGGTGATTTCTCCGGAGCTTGGTGGCGCTAGAACCCTTTTTTGTGTCAACGAAGTGGATGAAAAGAAGCAAGAAAGGGTGATTTAAAAAAAAATAAGAAAATGATTTTCGCTGTATGTTATCCAGACGAAAAGAAAAGAAGAAAACGGGGGGGAAGAGGGTAATATAAACAATTAGTACATAATGGCAGAAAAACTTTGCGAGACAGCGATGGTTCGTCAAGCCAGCTTGACGAGGTGTAAACAAGTGCCGGGTGTTCTCGCTGCGGGGATTGGCCAGGTCCAGCACCAGGGACATTAGTATGAACGGCATCTAGGCGATAATGGAGGAAGGAGATAGAAGAGGGTTGCAAGATTTTTTACAGGCATGAAGAGAAGCGACCAAAGGGAAAAAAAAGGGGTATATAAACAAAAAAGCATTCTCATGACAACGTAAAGGGGATAGAAAGGAAAAATGTATGTACAACAGAAAACGACCCATCGTGGAAACCAAAAAATGGACATCATTACCACACATTTGCAACATGTTCACACTGCTCTATGGATGCCAAACTTTCTAAAGCCAATAATTCAGCCCGACAGCCCCGAAAGCCAAACCCCGGACACTGGCAACAGGCTTTTGCGGAGTGAGACTCGATGTCTCGTCCCATGCCTACACATCTGACAACCAGGTTGAACTGGAGCCTAAAGACGGAACTATAGCTTTCTTTCGAAGTAATACCCTAAGGTCAGCCAACGTAGCCCAGGTGATGAACCATGAAGCAAAGATTCGGCGTCGTTACAAGGAAATAAGCCACCTCATTCCAGGGATTTGGAGACATGGCTAGAAGTGTGAAGATGGAAGAGAGACGGGTAAAAATAGGAAATGGTCATAAATATTCATTGCGGAAGAAAAGCTGGCATAACAAGCGAAAAACAAATATGGTGCACGCATGACGGTGTATAGTGCAGTTAAAAATGACGGATCTCCCCCACTCTATGAATGCCAACGCGATAGCATAAGCAGGGACATCGCATATATTTTCCGGGACATTGTAGTCCCGGTCGAAAAGTTATAGGTTTTTGCGGGACTGGAGGCCCAGAGGGGATGACCAAAAAAAGACCAAAGGCTGTTCATCGGGGTCGCAGCCATTCTGAGTTTGATGTGGATAATGGAACGATCGTGGAGAGATTAGAACCCCTCCTCGCCAGCCTTACAGATCTTAATCTCTCGGACCCATTCGGACTTGAGAACTTGAGAGGCTGTGATGCGGCGAGTTGGGTTGGGATCGAGGATAGAGTAGATGACGTTTCGACATCGTGCCTAGAAAAATTAGTATTGGAAGAGACGAAGACGGAAAAGGGTGTACATACTCGATGCAGCGTCTCAATAGGGGCATAGCCATCTTCGTCCCTCCTTCCCTCGAGATAACGCTCATAGAATTCATCCTCATCCCGCTGAGCAACTCTCCAAAGGTGTCTTCCGGTTCGCATTGCCATATATATAACGCCGGTGGCCCAGACGTCGACGGCTCGGGGATCGAATTCTTTGTCCACGTATTCTTCTGGGGCGATATATGGAGCAGAACCGCAAAGACCAGCCGTCATATGTGCCTCTTTCTCCCACGCCATACGGAAACATTCTCCGTTACCGAAGTCAGTAATTTTGAGAGCACCATGGGTAGTCAATAGGAGGTTCTCGGGTTTAAGATCACGGTGAGCGACGCCCATCTCGTGCATGTACTCAACACCACGCATGAGCTGTTTGAAGTAGCAATCCGCCTCTCCAACCTCGAGTTTGCCGGCTGCAAGGACCAGAGTGTAGAGATCACCGCCTGCACAGTATTCCATTACCTCGCAGTAATCCCCCTTGGCATCTTGCATGAGATCTAGTGTATGGATAATATTTGGGTGTCGTAGGGATGAGGATATGCAAAATTCGGAGGTAAGACGCTTCTGGTATCGTTTCGACGTTTCTTGCGGTCGCCTTCGGAATTCTTTGACGGCATAAAGCTGCTCCGCTTTAGAGTCCTTGGGGTCGACCTTGTGTGAGATTCGGACGATTCCAAAGGCACCGCGACCGACGATTTCTTGACACTTGCCATACTTGTCGACCAAGGAGGCGGTGGAGTTGGGCCCGCCCTTCTTATCCGTTGCCAACTTTTCTCTTTCGGTTTTGAGCTGGTCAACCCAGGTCGACATCAACGACAGTTGCTGGTCATCAACAGGCTCTTCCTTCTTTTTTCCACCACCGAGCATGTCCCGCAGCATATCGGTCAGTTTTTCTTGCCGCTTGGCACTCTTCAGGTAATGTACATGCTGCCCGCCCTCCTGCACCTCGAATCGTTTGTGCGCAACGGCTTCTTTGGCCTGTTTTTTGTCCATCTCGGCCTGCTTCTTATCTGTGGAGGGCTGTTTCAAGGAGGATTTCGCGGACGAGGTGGAGACATAATCGCTGGGCGGAGTAGTGACGACAGGCGGGGTTGGGGTGTTGTGCCTGCTTTCTGCGCGGCTGTCGGCACCGGCATCCTTCACAGCCTCGACTTCTTTGTTCAAAGACTTGCCAGTCTGGGAGAACATGCGGGTGAAGCGGCCGGCCATTTTCGGTTTTGCTTGTTTCGGAGGGACTGGGCCACCGTGAGGCTTGGGGGGTGGGGAGAGGTGGGTGCCCTCAAGGACCTGTGTTATCTGGCTGCCATCGCGGTCCTGTGTGTGTGAATTCTGCGAAGCGGACGAGACTGATGAGGGAGTAGAAAGAGGAACGGATGGATTCATGTGCGTAGATATAACCGGGAAGCCGCTGAAGGGAGCCAAACGTGACTCCAGGTAGCCGTGTGGTGGTGATACTAGCGGGAAGAATGACCGCGGTGGGTGAGCGCAGAAATAGGTGGCAAGTGGTCAGATGGGATAGGCAAAAGCGCCGTATCTGCGGTAGATATAGGCGGCGCCAGCAAGGCAATTCCCGCGCCAAGATGACAACGAGGAGAAAGAGGATATGTACAGGCTCTCAATCACACAGCAGCAGCAGGGAAAAGGAGACGACCACCAGGAGAGGAACAGAGGCACAGAGGTGAGGTGGGATGGGATGGGATGCCCGGATGGGACGAAGCCCAGCGAAGGGTGAACGGACTGGCGACCACAAAACAGAGGCTGGCGGAGACTGGCGAGAAGACAGCACGTCTCTTCAGCAAGCTCCAGGGGATGGGAGAAGAGGAGGAGAGGGAGAAAAAGTCGGGGAGGCGAGGGGAGAAATATCAGTTGCGGCGGTGGAGGCCAGCGCCCGCCGAAGCTTTTTTGGCGGCGTTGGTGGAGCGGCGTACCGTACGTACGGTACGGTGCGAGGTGCAGGCGCCAGTGGCTGAGGGCCGCCCGTACTGTCCTGTCCCGTACCCGTCTTTTACGCCGTGCCGTACGGTCACCCCCATACACGCATACATACAGAAATACATACAGGACATATCAGACCTCACCTCCTCGCCCTGTCGGGTTCATGCTGGCAGACACAAGCAACCATCCATCCTGCCGCTAATCCTGCTCGTCCACAGCGCTCAGTACTAACCTGGGGCCGGCATCCAGCGCTCGTCGTGCAGCAGCTTGGCCCGCATGCTGTCATTAATTACACCGGCCACAGGCTCGGCAATCGCACTAGCCACGACGCCATGTCTAGCTGCGACGAGGGGAGAATCCATTCAACCACCCGCCATACGCTGCGATTGGGGCTCGAGGATCCGAGTGAGGGGTCAATACCCTCGGATACACTGCGCTGAACACAGGTCACAGGCTGGAGAGGGGGCCTTGCATTCCTGGATATTTTCGTTACTCAATTCGATGCGTTGTGCGTTGCTTTGTCTTGCTCCCACTCCCACTCCGGCTCTGCTGCTTGCATCTTGAATTACCTAGCTCGGTGCCTTTGGACTGTGGCTGATCGATGATCGTATCATTATTAGCCGCTGTCTCCTCCCGCTTGGCACTATGTTTGATTTCCAACCAGCCCACAAGCTTTGCTCTCGTATCCATCTCCCAGGACCTTCACTGCAGCTTTGGCCACCAGGCAGTCCGCGCGCACCTCCCCCGGCTCCGTCCCATCTGCAGTGGATTATTAATTCATGCTGTCGTCTTGCTCTCACCCCTCACCGCCGTTCCCGCCGTCAACTGTGAGTATGTCCCGCTTCTTGCTCTCAATATGATTCCAGTACAGTCTCAATCCTCTTTCAGCCCCCCGCCAACCGAAGGGCCACGGTACAGTAATACAATTACTCACTCACAGTCATCCTCGCATAAACAAAGCTGCAGGATTTGAAATTTCTAATGTTGTATTGGCGTCGAAATGGTCTTGGCTCGCCTCTAGCTATGACGTCATCCCTGGTCAAAAAGGATGGATGGGATGTCGACGAAATAGTCGCAACACAGGATACGCACGATAATAATAATCAGCCCGTTATTATGCAAACCGTCATGGATTGTATTAATAGTAACGAGGTTGATGGAACTTTAGGGGGTGTTGGAACAGCCAAGTTCCTCCTTTTCTGGGTATTTTCTTGATTTTTTTTATGTAGTTTGATCGTCGCTTTTTAATGCTGCAAGCTTTGCATGGCATGGATGGAAAGAACCTGTAACCAGCCACAGTTTTTGGAACAATTAGGAAAATCTATTTCCAGCAGGTTTCCAAGGAACAAGGTTTGTTTTGATTAATTCAGGCCCCATTTCTCTCTTGCTCAAACTTGTTCTAGATGTGCTTTTTTCAGCCTTATGTAGGCTTGATAAAAAATCCTAATAATTTGGCATCAATCTCCAGCCACACTCTTCCCCTGAACCAAAATTCAAATCAATCTCTGTCCCCTACCCATGAAGAATTTTACTGGGAACCAACTAAGCCCTAAAAGATACCTTAAAACTCAGTCTGTACATTACTATATCAGCGAACTATCATTAAAGAAGCAACCAACTACTATTAAGCTCCAACCATCATATCTTTAACTAATAAAGGAAAAAGAAAAGAAGAAGAAAAGCAAGAAAACGCCCACTTCTACGGTTCCGCGGTTCCAAGCTCTTAATAAACGCCCCTTGTTGTCCGTCGCAGCCTCACTCCTAAGCTCCAACCAATTCACTCCCGGCAAACGTCCCACATTGCGTCGTGCGATGACTTCAGTGGCTAATGGATGGCTGGACGCCCCGTGTCCATTGTATCCATGGATGGGGAGATGTATTTCTTAAACTCATGCAAGTGATATTTACCTGTGTAACCGGTTTTAACCAAATATGTACGGAGTAGTTAACGACATACATTGCTGGCGAGGCCAGTCATTGGTACTAAGACTGAAAATTGGATATCCTGACCGCTTTTCATACATGATCTATATAATGTGTCTGTGCTCCGTATGAATGTAATAGGTGTTCGCGATATCTCTGTTTTCTTTCTTTTTTCTTTCATGTCTGGGTACTAGGATTTCAAGGTCAGAGATTTGAGATTTGCCAGCGATCGCGGCATATCTCCGACGCTGTGTCGTATAAAAACAAATATAAAAACAGGATAAAGAGTAACTATGTAGTTTAACATATTTCATAACTTAATATTATATCTTGATTAATGATACCTGTTCTGTGCAAGACTATATAAAAAGCTCCCAGTCATACATAACTAGTAGCTAAGTGCCATATACCAATAAGCCATTTCTCCTCGATAATCAACCAGACGGGATAAAAAATAACAACCCCAGTGCCCATGCTACCATGCCATGTCATGCCATGTAACCAGGAGCATTCCGAAATTCCGAGCCTCAAATCAAAACCCCGGCTTGTTGCATGACTAACTGCCCTTTTTCTTCGAAGAAGGGGAAAAAAAGGGATGTTGCATCCATCCCCGGCAAAGGAGGAAAAAAACACCATAAAGGGGGTGGGGTTCACATTGATATTGATATTGAAACCGCCCCTAGCCTTGCATGGCCAAGAAGTGCTAGCTATATAACTAGCCACGCAGAGATGCAGTTTTGGTTTCCTTCCGGATGATTTTTACTCAATCGATTGATCTTTTTTCCTCCTCTCAGAGTTTCAGGTCTGTATTAGCCGCAGAGTGGCTGATTCAGGTGGAGTTTACAGATAGGTTGGCTTGATTGACAAGTTATTAGTTCATTACTCATGAGGTTTAGTTAAAGTGATATTTACCCCTCCCCCTCATCTCACCTCATCCCCATCTCATACATCCCAGAGTAGATGAATCTATCTGCCAAACATCACCACCATCATTATTTAAATGCATATTATTTACATTCCTTCTCCTTCCTCCTCGACACATCATTCCAACCGTCCCTTAATTTCCCTAGATATTCCATCCCATCCCATCTCTAAACGCCGTCCCTGTCCCCATCTCCCCCTCACTCCATCCCTAATTCAAAAATACCCGTACCACCCCCGTAACACATAAACCCACCATACCGTCCTGTCCCGTAAACACCCCGTATTGCCAGAAAGATTACCTACCTCCAACAATAAAAACAGCCACGGGGGAAACATTAAGCCCCATTTTCCATCGTTCTCCATAAAAAAAAGATATCTAGGTTAATTACATACATGAAGCTATCGAACCTCACCAGCCGCATGGACAGATATTACTTTTCCCCTCTCTCTTGGCACCCACTACCTCCGTCCCTCCCTCCCTCCCTCCCTACAATGCAGGCGGGAAAAGGAGCACATCATTAAACCGCCCCATATGAGATATAATGCCCTCTCTCATCAGCGTTGGGGTTGATGACGTGAGATGGTGACGTTCATGAACTGGGTTAGGCGTCGTTTGTGTTTCTACGCAAATAGGATGATAGGTAGGATAGCCTGGCACAGAGAAACCCACAGTTGCAGGCAGGCTTTAGCTTTAAGAGCTTTTAGCTTTTCCTTCCTCTATCATATGCAAATGCAGGTCTGAACTGTCTGTCTGTCTGTTCGTCCCATCCCTAGATGCATAAAAAATGAAGGAAAAAGAGAATATCTCCTAGGGCCCTCTCCATTTTCTTTGCCTCCGTCCCACCTTGACTTTTCAAAATGCGAGTCAGTAAAATAACTAGATCTGGAAACCTAACAAGAAAAAAGAAGAAGAAGAAGAAGAAGCACAGCCCCCTTGATGAGATCCACACCGGGAACATTTTATTAATTAAGTTAGTTACTTCCTTTCATCTAGCTTGCGCGGGGAATGTGGGGGCTTTCTTGTTTTCAGTCTAGATAACAAAGCTGGATAGCATCAAATTTAAAAACTGAGGACGGACATATAGTGTCTACGACTAATATGACTACTAGTACAGCAAAGAACTGGCAGACGAAGAAAACAAAGAATGAAAGAAAGAAAACAAGGGCGGCAGTGGACGAAATACAGAAGTAGATAGTTGATTTCTCATAAAGAAACCGATTGATTGAACCCCCAAACCACCATGAGGAAAAGGGATCGGGTTATTTCTAACGTTCGGCCTTTTGAAGTAGTAGAGATGGGTTATGTATGCATGTATGCCCGCTTCTTATACTTGCCTTGAATGGATAGGCCGGATGGGGTATATCTAGGTGCAGATGCTGATATAAAACAGCGCTCTTCGGGTTTTGCCGGCTTACACTTCAATTCGTACGGTCTTTTTTTTTAATTTCCTTCTCCCGGAATTGATAGTTACCGTATATGCAGAATGGGGGGGGATGGAAAGAGAGAAAAATGAAATAGTAGGGGCGGAACGGACTCAAGAACCATGTGAGAGAGACACAGAGAGAGAGAGCTTCATCCACCGGCAATGATAATTACTAGTTAGTTAGATTAGCTAGTTAACTAGCTTAGCTATGTCAATTCGCTGTCCTTCTTTTCTTTTTCCTCACTTCCCCCTCCTCCATGCGCATCGCAAGCTAGTTATGTAGGTAGGTAGATACGGCAGCTCTCCTTGGCCTTGCTGCATCCTGCACGGCGTGGAGTTTCACCCCGCCAATATCATGCCGTTTTGACCATCGGGTTTTTAATATAAAAAAAATCCCTCATACATCTCTTTATTTAGTTTGGATGGGATAGGATACAACGTATGGTGGGGGGATGCGGAATTTCGATGTAACTATGAGACTTGTTCAATGATGACTGCCATCTTTTCAAGTTGATTCTTTTTTTTTCTTCTTTTTTTTTGCTTCTTTTCCATCCAAAATGCCTGAGCACTACAGTCCTGAGATGCAAAGCTAGACGATGGATGAGGCCTAACGGATGATGATGGTGATGGTGGTGATGGTGGTGATGATGATGATGATGATGATGATGATGATGATGATGATGATGATGATGAGCTGGCACGTCTTACCTTAGAAGACACGACGTTTGGTGCATCCAGCCAACATCATCCCCAGTTATTCGCCATCTCTCCTGGTGATGTAATAGCCGAAACCCAACTGCCTAAGCTGGGGGTCACATAATGCTATTCCCCAGCTTTGATGGAGCTCACTTAGCTACTACCTATCCTCGGTGCAATGCATGGGACAGACAGCATGCAGAACATCCCACACGCCGTGGCGGATTCATCTCCGCCCCCTTCCCAGATCACCTTTTCTGATTCCACGAATCCGAGCCCCCATGGTAAATATTTTCCGGTAACATTTCAGGAAAAGGGAATACTTTGCTCATACTCTCTGCAGCCATGGACAATCGGGTCATTGACCTTTACCTCTCACCAAAACTCATGGACGACCCCGACGGCATGCAAGGAAAGAATACAAGACTCCGACAGTTTGTTCACCACGACCAAACGATCCAAAGCGCAGAGTGCCTACTATCAGGGGATGATGAAACCACACAAGGCATAGTCTTCAAAGTTGATATTGAAGGTAACACCTACTGCTTGAAATTGGTGCGTCGAGTTTCCCCCATGTCTTGCAAGGCACATATGAAGGGAAAACCTGCTCATATTCAAGATCCTACCTAGTTTAAGCAGTGGATCTGGACACCGACAGTTCCAGTTCGCGAGCGAACCCAAATGTTACACTCACCCTTTGCTTGTGAAAGCCGAGCATTTGCCCGTCTTATAGACCACGGCCACAACGGCACATGGGCAGCAAAATGCCACGGATGGATGCAGCTGACAGAGCGCCAATTTGCTGTTCTGGAATCTGCCACAACAACAGCAGCACGAACGCTTAATAACTTTACATGTAACCAGCAGCAACCTCTTAGATTTACCTGTACCCGCTGGGCAATAATCAAAGATTACATCTCGAATCCATTCCGCACCATCGACATTCCCGAGATTAACAGAAAGCTATCTATCCCGAAATCTCTGCTCATCAAGCCGGAGGACTTTTACCCGCGCAATTTCAGAGAGTCCTTGTTTGTTGATCTCGGAAGCACCCAGACGTATCCGTGTCCGCCGTTCTGGAGTGAGTTCAGCTATCGATGGTTTTATGAAACTGCTCCTGATTATGTGAGGACGTGGGAAGAAGGCTGAGTGGATGGGTGACTGAGTCCCTTTAGCATGCAGTTTAATTGCTGTATGTGTTTGGTTGGGGGAGGGGGAGTATCAGGGGTGATATTATTAGTTCTCCCTTATATTACCCGCAATGTAGCTATCAGCTAAGTAAAGAACCTAGAATTATGAAATTCCACTAATAGATAAATTTCTTTCAAAAAGAAAAAAGGAAATATGGAATACCTTCTCTTTTATATAAGTTTAAAAGTCATCCCAGCAATGAAAGCTTGAGATAATATCTAGCCTCATCTCTACAGAGTTAGAGGTTCCAAACAATATATATTTATACTATTCACACAAAACAACTAGCCACAGTGTCCCTTAAACACCCTCCTCTCCCTTTATATATATATCATTATATGCGCACATTGTGAGTAGGCAAAGTTACCCAGGTCTAATACCTGCCCATTAGGGGAGCTAAACTAACAACTATCACACAAGATGGTCACCCCATCCTAACTACCTACCATAAACCCAAGAAATAATAAACCAGTTAAACTAACTAGATAGGACATTTCATCATCATAGCCTCCAGCGTCTTGCCGTTTGCAGCGTTCGAGCCCTTCTCCTCCCAGGTAATTTCAACAATATTTAACTCCATTACTTTCTTACTTCCTTATTTAGTTACATACCTACCTACTTAACTAACAGCCCCCTTCTCTCCAACCATCAGCTAGTTAATTCTCCTCTCTAGGACAAAATAGCCTCTCATACCCAACTTAACCCAGCACAACTAAACATATCTCACCAAGAAAAATGAATGATATACATTCCATACCCACTTCCTCTATATACACACCACAGAACCAAACCAGTCCTTTTGCCTACTAAAGCAAAACAAACAAGAATAAGACCAAGAATAAGAATGAAGGTTTCCCATAGCATAGCATAGCATACATACATAAGTAAATAAACCACAATCAAATCTAACCAAATCCAACCAACCAACCAACCAACCAACCAACCATCCATCCATACCATTCCATCTTAAAATCTCAATAACCCACACTCCTATCCGCTTTTTTCGCCTTCTTTCCCATCCAATACGCAACAAACAAAGCATGAGTTTAAAAAAAACATAGAGAGAACCAACCAACCAACCAGTTAAGGACCCATAGGATGTTGAAAAAAATAAAGGAAACAAACGAAAAAAGGAACGTTGGTATAATAATCACAAGAAGAGAAGACTAAACATAAACGTCGCCTAATCCGCAGCGTTGGCAACACATATGTACATACACCGTACGTGGAAGACCCCTCCCTTTCATCCCCTCCTACTTAAGCAACCAGACCAAACCACTTTAATACCCCTGCGGTGGTGGCGCATGTTGCTGCTGCTGCCCCTGCTGCTGGCCCTGATGCTGATGCTGATGCTGCGGTGGATATTGACTCTGATGCTGCTGATGCGGATACTGGTGTCCTGGCGGCGGGGGTGGAGGCGGAGGCCCATAATACCCAGGGTGATAAACTGGCATGCCGGGATGGGGCCCAACAGGCGCATGCATATATTGCGGTGGAGGTGGGGGCCCGTGCGATGGGTGCGGAGCCATGTGCTGCGGATACGGCGGTGGATGGTGATATGTCATCCCCGGAGGTGGTGGTAGTTGCTGCGGCGCGGAGGAGAAGGGGTCTGGTAGTTCGTTTAGGTGCGGGATGGAGGGGTAACGGGAGGAGGAAGCTGGGAGGAGGCGGCGGGGAATGCTAGGGAGGTTGCGCTGGGAGGGTGGTGGTTGCTGGGGTTGTGGTGGTCCGGGCTGTTGGTGATGGGAGGGGGGTGGCAGACCCGGCTGGGGTGGTGGAAGAAAGGCGCGGGGGTCTGTGGGCATTATTTGGCCAGGAACAGGTTGAGGGAGGATTGTTCGGTGGAGATTGCGGGCGAGTTGTTCGGGCCGTTGATGGGAGAGGAGGGGTGGGTGAGGTGGGTGTTGTTGCTGGTGTGCTTGTAGATCTTGTGTGACACCGGGGAGGTTCCGCAAGGGCGCAAGCTGTGGCGGATGTAAGGGCGGTCCGTAAAGAGGTTGCGGTGGTCCCCGGCCGAAATCCCCTATCGCAGCTTCGGCAAGGGCGTTTAGAGCAGCAGGCGCTTCTTCAGGCTTTACCGGAACAGTCTTTTCTCCTCCATGACGGTCTTCCTGCTGGCACAGTTCCGTTAACGCCTCCGTGAGCTGCGATATTCTGTCGTTATTGGCAATCGGGGCGCGAGCTTCTTCGGTCATCCTTTTGATTTGGGGAGAGATATCGTTCTCGATCTTTGCCCGCTGGATAAAATCATCCCACCCAGACGCAGCACGCGCGTACAAGGCGGCGCCCTCAGGATCCCGCACAAAGGAACTATTGAATCCGCGGACGAAGCGGCGGGACTTTGGTGTATCTGTTTCTGATCCCGATTCGTCGGCCTGGAAAGTATTGTTAGAATTTTGCGCCTATAGTAGCGGCTCCAGATTTGATTTACCTCAGTATGATCATCGTCCTCTGCCCGGCGGCGCTGCTCAACACAGGCCATGTAGCCCCCTTGCGCGGCAAGGAGATGTTCCTTTCGAATATGGCGAGTTTTGTCCTACCAGAGTTAGGCCGTATTCCCCAAGACGACAAGACAGTAGGTATACTTACATGGAAATTAGTATTAACTCTATCATTGTTCGTCTCGAAGAGGATATCTGCAGCCTTCATCTTCCATTTCTTCTCGTGTTCAATGATATCCAGTCTCTGCTGTAGCCTATCCTGAAGCTCTGCCATGACCTGCTCATATTCCGGCACCGACATGTGCGCTTTGGAGTCCTTGATGAGTTTGTTCTCTGACCGCGTGGCGATGACGGCAAGCGCCGTCCGTTGAGCAGCCGCCACTCGTCGAAACACCTTTTCTAGCTCCTTTTGCCGTTCACGAAGCTGTTTGACGACCGGGCTAGGCGACAGCGACATGTCTCGTTCAATTGGTTGCAGTCGACTCCCGCGACCTCCCCTTCCGGAACCACGGCCGCGGCCCCCTCTGCCACGACCACGCGTCCAACCCCCTCTACCCCTAGCCCGTCCTCTAAATCCACCCCGTCCCCTGCCTCTGCCGGGTCCGACGCTGGGTACTGTACTGCTAGACAATTCTGCAGTTTCTGATTGAGTTGGGGCAGGGGAGGCTGAAACCTCTGACGGCGTGGCCTCCTGTGCAACTGAGGCGGACTCTACTTCCACTGACTGAGATGCAGAACGGATATCAGGGGTATCGTCGAGATGTGGAGCCAGTCTCCTGGGTCCAGCTGTTGACGTGAGTGGGTCTGCATTCTCGTTACCATCCTCATTGGCACTACCATGAGGCGCTGGGGACTCCAGGCTGGGGCTGGGGTCCGGGTTTTCCATTTTCAGCTTCTTGCTGCCAGAATTGGGGTCGCCCGCCGGGTGGTCGCCATTATTGTTGCTAGAAGAATTCCGTTTCCTCCGAGTCAACGGGCTCGTTTGTTTACTAGCGGGAGCGCTAGTAGGTGCTTCTGTTTTTGCGACGCTGGCTCTTCTTCTTCTGCCCGAGCTTGCACCTTCTGATTTTGCAGGTTCCTCGAAGGAGGTGCCTTCTTCCGTCTTGGATCCCGAACTTCGACGCCGTCGAGAGGATCCCTCTGGAACTGAAGCATCCGTGTAGGTGGATTTAAATGAAGTTGATTGCGAGTCGATATTGGGCTGAGTAGCGGTGGATTTGGGCGAAGAAACCTTATCTCCGCTCTCTGCTGCATCCGAGCCAACATGGATCTCATGGGCAGCGTTAAAGTCAGGTTGTTTGATTTCAGATTCATTAGCTTCCTCTGGCACACCATGGAACTTGGACAAAATCCTCGCAGACTGGCGCGTCGCCCGCGGCGATTGGAGCTCAGAAGATAGTTGATTATTGTTATCAGCCATCATCTCCTCCTTGGTCCTTCTGGGCCTCTTCTTCCGCGGAGGCGTGTGCGGATCCGAGTGAGATCTCTGATGTAGGCGGCCATCATGATCATGATTAATGCTGCTGCTGCCGCGGCCATTGACTGAAGTTGAACGTCCACCGTGAGCACCACGACCACCCCTCCCGCGTGCTCGTGACCGCGACCCGCCACGGCCTCCTCCCACACCGTTACTGCTGCCGCGCGATCGGCTGGACGACGGGGTTGCTGAAGCTGGAACATTGGCGGTTAACAGGAGGTGCTGCTCGCTGCCGCGCTCCTGGCAGTAATACTCACTCTGGGGAGGCACCACTTCGGATGATGCACTGGCCAACTCATGGCGCTGGTCTAGCTTCCGTTTTAGCCCAGACATGTTGGGCAAGATATAATATTACTTCCGTATATCTCTTGTATCCTTCCGAGCAGCTGGGAGAGGATGGATCAGCACACGTGACTGCGTAGTGTAAATTTTAAACGCAGGATTCGCCAGGTAGATGGTTGCAGAGGTGTAACAAACAGAGCAGAGAGATAGAGAGGGAGAGAGTAAAAGAAGAGTGAGATGAAAAGTAAACAGTGGGAGAAATCAGGTCAACCATCCACCTTTCAGGCAATAATAATAATAATAAGGTGGCTGGCTACCATCAACACCGCAGTTGGCAACAACACAGCGTGTGGTGTTTTGCACGCAGCAAAAGTGAATGGCAGATTGGGAGGGGGGACAACAGAAAGTGAAACACAAAATGAAGAACAAGAAAGAGATGAAACAAGGATAACAACAACACGCAAATACAAGTAGGGAGAGAAGGGAGAGAGAGACGGGGTAGGGCAGGGGGGAAATAGAAGAAGAACCAACCCGCAAACAAACAAGATATTCTATCTCTTGTTGCTTGGGTCTAGTTGGGGTCCAAGAGAATAATAACCATCACCAATCAACCATCCCCGTCAAGACACACAAGACAGGCAGGATAGATTTGAGGTTGGTTGCTTATTAGTTGGCTCCAAGGCGAGGATAGCAAGATGGATTAAAATAAAAACAGGACAAAGAAGACTTGATTTTCCTCACGTTATGATTGGATGCAGAATGGGGGCGAACTTTTTCTCCCCCTTCTCCCAACTAATAAAAGCCTGGTGGAGTTGGATGTTGGATAGCCTGGCCCCATCAAACCGTGTTAAAACGGGGGTGTAGGGTGTGATCGAGATGTGATGGTAGAATGCAGGAAATAGAGGGAGGAAGTAAGAAAAGACTTTGAAGTGTGGAGATGGGATGGTTATGAAAGGAAGAAGAAGAAGAGGATTTGAAGGCAAAAAAAGCAAATTACCCAAACATCTCGCGCAGCACAGGGCTTGTAGTAAACAGGACATAGACTGCAGAGAATGAATACAGCAAAAAGGAAATGGCAAACTCACCCTGCTGCAATCCCTCTGATCTCCTTTTCTTTCTTCTTTCCCCTTCTTATTCTCTGATTATGAGGATGAAGATGGATGTTTAGATGCAACTAAGATCGAGGTTCAAGTCGCGGGAGAAAAATTTGTCCAGCAAAGAAAAAGGAAAACGCTCGGAGGCGGTCGGTCGCCGTATTGTACGGTACGTACGGTACGGTACACCCACGCAGCGCCTGGTGTTAGTCAGGCGCTGGAGGGGCGCTGATTGGCTGTCTGGGCGGCGGCTGGGTTTAAGGTTGGTGGGCGGTTACGCGAGGAAGTTTATTTGCGGTGGGGATTATTGTATTTTTGGTATCGCGTTACAGGAAGGATGAGATGCTAATAATAATGAGGGTCTGACTGTACGGAGTATTCAGCTCGAAGGAGTTGATAATCTCTCCAGACTATTCTATGGAGTTACCCCATGGCAAGGTCAAAGAAACCGTGACTAAAGGAAAACAACAGGAGAATGAAAGAAAGAAAGAAAGAAAGGGACAACGAAAAAGGCAGGGAAACCTGGGGAAACTAACTACTCATAGTACTAGTAGTGATGGAATGAGGCTGGGGTCTAGGTTACACATTATCACTTCATCTTCTTCCTGTAAGCTGGGACCCGGCATATGTAAATGTACCCCATGCATTCTCATAGACTGTTCAGTGGCTAGGTGTTGGTGGTGCAAGGCATGCAAGGCATACTACGAAGCTATCTATAGAAAGAGAAGCTGTCTTGTCTGTCTGTATCTACTAATTTACAGAGAATAACAGTCCCTTAAAGAGGGCACATGGTAATAATTTGAGGACAGATGGATATACATATTATGTCTGTGCTAGTTAATAGTAACTGCTCAATAGAGTATGTTTCCTTGTTTTTATTTTTGTATGGACATACCATCCTACATGTCTACATCCATAGTATCTATAATATTATATCCCACTCACCCCACAGAAAAGAAAGGAGATGAAAAGGGAAAAGCATAGGGTTTTATTGCAGGTCCAAGGAATAATAATAAAGATATCCGCCCAACCCAAGCCTAGAAAGCCCGTTTGCGCACTCCATACTAGCTACCCAGAACGCATAATGCAAAAGGCGAAGGTAAAAACCCCCCTCCCTCCAAACAAGCCAGAGATGATTATAGCAAAAGAAATATATATATACCAGTGAGTGAGAATGTAGAGAAGGGGGATTAAAAAATAAAAAGAGGAGGAGGAGGAGGAAGAGGAAGAGGAAGAGGAAGAGCAAGAAAGAGAGCGAAAGAACCCTTATCGCCAACGGTATCGTATATGTATATCCCGACAAACAAACCCCTTTCGTACCCCTATTTGACTATAACCACCCACCCGAACCGGCCTCCGTTAGAAAAAAAAAGAAAGAAGAAAGAAGAAGAAACCCACTCCTCACCCCGCCCCTCCCAAATCACCTTTACTACTCTTCCTCCTCCCATAATCCACCCAACTACCCCGCGTCCCCGCCGCCAGCACAAACCCAGGAATCGGAAGCGCCATCCGCCCTCCTACCCCCCTAACCCCCAATCCCAATCCCAATCCCCCAATCTCATCCCCACCCCCATTCATATCCATACCTACATCTTCCACACTGTCATCCGCTCCCAACCCCGCATCCAACCCCCCCTCCATCTCTAAATCCACCGTTCTTGCTAACGGACTGCTCGGTCCCAGTCCCATCACGGACCCGCATCCCGAGCCGGGTAGCGATGAAAATGATCCGGACTTAATCCTGTTCAGCGCGTTCTTGCTAATCGTCTGGCCGGCAGCAGGGGAGGCGGTGACGACTGTCCCGCGCGTAGTGCCGGGAGGGGGGCCGGGGCTGCTCGATCGGAAAAGCGGGTGGATGTGTTCCTCGAAGGAGTGGGCGCGTTGGCGGGTGGCGTCAGGTGGGAATTTTGGTGGCGGGAGGGGTTTGTTGGTGTAGTGGTGGCTGTACTGGTGGGAGGTTTTGGGGCGGGGTGGAGGAGAGGGGGAAGGAGGAGACCCCGGTGATAATGGGGGGTGTGCAAATGAGCGGGAGGTGGAGGTGGAGTTGGGGTTGGAGCCGGGGTGCGAAAAGGAGAAGGAGGTTAGGGTGGGGGAGGCGGGAAGCATAGGGTCTTCGTGGGGTGTTCGCGGAGGCGGCGGGGGATAAGATCTTGTAGGGGGCACGATGGTAGTGGCGGTGCTTGCGAAGGAAGAGGTGCGGCTAGCGCGGTTGGGTGTGGCTTTGTTGTTGTGATGGTTATTGTTGGTGGTACGGATTGAGCTGTTGGGTTGGGATTTAATAGAGGACGCCTTGTGGTTCAGATTGGATTGTAGAAGTGTTTCGTAGATCTCCTGCGGGACGTTTGATGTGTCCCATTGATCGAAGGTGTATTCTTGTTCATGAGGGTTACTACCACAAGCGCAGTCAGGAGCATGCGTTTTGGTAGGTTGGTGTTTATGTATTGGAATATGTTGTTGATGAAGCGGAAGTGGGTATGGGACCTTAGACGCGCCTGGGCATTGACCAGAATAGGAGGATGCTTTGGAGCCCTTTCGCTCTGGATTATACTGCGAAGTTGCCGGAGTGCTAGGCGGATGTTGGTGCGAAGATGCGATAGCCTGAACGGCAACCGATCTCTTTGTTGTCGCATTGAATAATCGTATTTTCGAATGGAAAAAATCGGACGTGTTGGATTTAAAGTGGGAGACGGAATCGCAATGTAGCCGGGGTTTGTAATTTGGTGGCAATGCTAAGCAGATATAGAACAAGGCCTGGGAAACAATAGCAACGGCCCATATCCCGCTCCAGGCGTTATATAGACCATGCGTGCGGCGCTGGAGTTTCGTGCTGTTCCTGCCGTGGAGCCGCGAACCACTCTGTCGAAGAGCAACTATCGTGACTATGAAGGAGATGAAGAGAACCCCGCCCAGAAGGATAAACCCAATCCCTCTCCACGATTTCCAAAACTGTCCATCTCTTGCGCTGTCCCTGGTAAACGAGACGACCAACAGGCCCAGAACTATGACGCTGATGATGGTTAACACCATGCCCGTGTATGGAAGAAGTCCGCTGTGGGCAACTGCATGGGCGAACGATGCAGCGAATATACCATTGACAACGGTTGAGATCATGGTGCATGCAATCGACGAGCCGCCAAGGAAGTATACGACAGTAGACCGCCGCATCTTCATCACGCGCGCTGGATAACTGCAGAGCTGCAAGAAGGTCAAGGAGTGGTTCCCACGAGATCGAGATGTGTGGTATCTAGAACAGAAACACTTTCCACTCTGCCGCGCTTCACAACGATTGCGCGCTGGTAGGGCTCAAAAGCCGTCAAGCCCGGCGGCACACAGGATGGTCTAGGACGAGGTGTTATTTTTCAACATAGAGTTTAATAAATAAACAAATAAACAAATAAACAATAGAAGTAGAAAAGGTTATAAGCCCACAAAGAGCAGACACGCAATTCCTACATGAAGAGCGCAGCACAACAAACGCGCGATAGAAAATGCCGCTTCAAAACAAAAACAACTGAAAAGAGATGAAACAAGCAACATCGGAGGCCGCCATGTGGGACAGGCAGGAGTTTATAAAAACCAACTCGGCTGCGTTGGGCGGACGGGTTTCAATTTCGGCGTACAGCCGCTGCACGAACGATACACGGGGAGGGGGAAATGGAAACAAGGGCAAACAAAGAGGAACGAGGCCATTGATCCGGAAACATGGGGAAGTAGAACCATCAGCCCCCAACTATGAACGCAGTTGGCCCGCCGCTTTCAGCAAACAGGGAGTGAGAGACATTGGATGCGCGTCATCTAAATCCCCCCGAGGCCTGCGCCGTGAGTATTCCTGCCAGTCCAGGGGAGGGGCTGTCGCCCTGTTGACGGTTGAAACAGGCAGCCAGGGGAGATGGCAAGGAAGATCAGTTGTCAGATTTCAGGAACAGTGAAGTCAGTATCCTGGCAGTTGGGGGAGGAACATAGTCCAGATGAGTCGATCCTGTTATTTGCCCATCCGACTCCTCGTCTGGATGCCAGGGGAAGCGACGTATAATAGCCGGCCCAGACGATCCACGATGCTAATAGCGATGATATCAACGAGGATGAGGATGGGGACGGCAAGCCTCGTCAACTGTCTCGTGGGACCTGAGAACTGGTTCGCTATCATATCTGCCAACCCGCAAACTGGGATATCGTGCCCACGGTTGGGGGTCGAAGCAAGACATGGGGATGTCGCCATCAAGGGCGGATATGGGTTCCTGTTCCTGTGTGAGCGTTGGAAAAGGCGAGATTCAACCTAGGATCTCAACGGCACGGCCAATTCCAGTTCCAGCCCAGCCCAGCGGGGCCGATGGCTGATTCTTATGACGATATGATATCCCGCTAAGGACAGGGAAGATAAAACGCCATGGGAGCATGGTGGCCGTGGAGGGGTGGCAATCCATGTCCCACATGTTCTATCGTCCAGTCTTGAATAATCAGACAGTTCATGATGCTTGGACTGGGGCAGACAGTCTGGAGTCGCGCGGTGGGAGAATTAGACGCCAGCGAAAACTTGTTTGTCTCGTGTTCCTGGACGCGGTTGCAGATTATCTCGCTGGATGATGTCATTTCTCCCCAGGAACATTAAACCTTGCGATGACTAGACAGTTGAGAACTGTTTCTTTTTCGTCTTTGTTTCTTCTTGTCTTTGCTCTCTTAGTACTATCTCTTTCGTCTTCACTGATAAATACCACCCTTAAATCTATCGGTTTTTGAGACGTATTTTCCTCTTCTGTCTTTGAGATACACCCCCCCCCCCCATTCTCCCACTCTCTATATCAACCATGGCAGACAAAGATCCTCCCACACCTCTCAACCAAGAGACCGAATCTCAAAAGACACATACCATATCCGACCTACAGAACCCCGAGTTCCGAGATCTCTGGTACCGGCTCCACGTCTTCATCTATGACCTACGCAACTTCACCAACCCAACCACCCGCAGCCGGTTAGACAGCATCGCAGATCCGGCATATATGGGCCAGCCATACTTCAATGAAGAAGAAGTTTCCATACTTCGATCAATAGCAGTCGGGCCAAACGAAACCCTCGACCAGAAAATCCAAAGCACGCTGGAGGAACGGTTGAATCGTCGGATGAAGAAGAGAGTTGAAAGCGGTGATTTCCGTGTCTGCGCGGCGCATGATTTGGCCCCCGTGTTTGAGAAGGCGTTCAATATAAACCCGAAGAAGTTGGCTAAGGATTCGAGGTTCATCACTCTGATGGCTACGAATGGGTTGACGCTTAGAGATGGTGAGGAGTGGAGTGGGTTGGGGGACAATAATAGTGCGCCGTCAGGTAATAACAAGAAGAAGAAGAAGAAAAAGAAGAAGGGTTGATAGTCAAGCTTGATATCACGAACGGACAGACGTCTATGTTCTGGGGCAATTAACCCAGTCTAGACTCTATGTCTTCAATAAGCCCGCGGCTTGCCTCCTTCTCTCCTGTCATGAATCCAGGTCCTGCGGGCTAGAGCAATTGAGGATAGAGTAATCTTGTTTCTCCTTATTGTTATCTAACTGATTCTTGTCCCATGAGAAAAGTACCAGCCTGACATCCATAATCCTGTTCCCTGATCTATACTTAAAGCGCAGAACTAACTACATATATATATCAAGACAACAAATGTACACCCAACAGCCAAAACATCCCCAATCCACCTGCACTCCATTTCAACCATACCAGATTTTTGTGAGACCATTCTGCCATGGATCCACTGTGTAAACACCATTGCTCTAATAGAGTGCTCTGAAATTAACATCTGCAATGATATTATCACTATTTTCAGAGTGTATAAATTAAAGAACCATGTAAATATATTATAATATTATAACTATACTTCATGAAGCACTCTAACTATACTTTATAAAGTACTCTAACTATACTCCATATAATATAATATTTCTACAATGCTCCATGTAATGCTCCATCTATATTTATATATATATAATGCTCTGATTATCACTATACTCCATATAACACTCTATTAATATTTATATATATATAATACTCTGACTATGATAATGCTCTGACTATAATAACACTCTAACTATAATAACACTCTAACTACTATAATACTTTAATTATAATAGTACTTTAATTATAATAGCACTCTGACTACATTACATTTAATATCCTCATATAAATATAATAATGACTACTATGAAATCATCATATAATTACTGCAGTAGCATGGTTGGAGGATCAGAGCATGGTTTAGATATAGTGAAATCATCATGTAATTACTGTAGTAGTATAGTGTGAGGACAGCAGGCTGGTCAGGGATAAGCTATCTAATAAGCACTGCATTAAGGTCTTAGCTATGAATTGGTAAGGCTAGTAGGGGTAAGGGCAACTAAGCAGAGGCTGGGACTTATCCAGGCTCTGACTACTATATCAATATGGGGCAATTAGCTCCAGGCAATAATGATACACAGAGGTAATAGCTCCAAAGGATAACTAGATGTGGAGGTAATAGCTCCAGCAGGGCACTATGAATGGAGGTAATTGCACCATGTGAGAGGAAGAATGGAGTGGTTTGCTAGAGCAAGAAAAAGGTATGTCTTCAGAAGAATTGTAGCTGATCACTGACCTCCATGAGAATGAGGAGAAGCAAGATAATTATATATAGAGCAAGGTAGACATAATAAGGAAAGGATCTACCTTCTTAGAGTGATATAGTTCCATGCCATGTCATCATCAATAGAGAACAATAGCAATGAATAGGATATGCATGGGAAAGCATGTAGGAATGAGAAGAAGAGAGTATGATAGCCACTAAGAGTTATTCTCAGCCCATCCTATGATATAGGTATGGTTATTAATAGAATAGTCTTGTGATATAATGGCTATCAAGCAGTGAAGGCATCAAGCAGGTGGCTAGCTGAATCTTATATAGATATAGGCATGACATAGCAGTTCAGGCAATCTGGGCTGTCCAGCATGACATATAGTTAGAGGATTAGAGCATGATTTAGACATAGTAAAATCATCATATAAATATTATGATAACACAGTCAGAGTATCAGAGCATGATTTAAACATAATTATAATATAATTAGAGTATGATTAGATCACTATTTGACTACAATCTGATTATAAAGTAATTCCCAATCTAAATATACATTCTTTTAGAGATATTCATTATTAATTTTACATTCAGTAGTGTATTTACTAAATCAATCCATAGCTACCATCATTGCTGTCATTAATAGGGTAAAGCTGCTATAAGTAAAGAAAAATCAGCTCTGATAATCCATTTAGGGGGTGAGAATTAAGGTGATATTACTATTTAGAAATTTAAGGATCAAAATGATGTTATCATTTAGGGGTTTAAAGATTAAGGTGATGTTTACTTGGGTAATGATCTTACATCTAATAGTGTTAGAGGAGAAAAGAATCTTAAAAAGGAAATATCAGCTCTAATAAATATAATATATGAGAAGATACTCACTAAAAATAAGTATTTTCTTTCTTACTCTGCTGAAGAAATGAATTCAATTACAGCTCTATACTTCTTAAATTTATAGTTGAATAATATTTTGATAATAATGATAGTCTAGATGTATACCTACACTACTATTATTATTAAAATATCATTTAATTATAAATCTAAGAAGTATAGAGTAGCAATCAGGTTCATTTCTTCAGCAGCTCTCAGATTCCCTAGTAATAGAATATACCTCTTTTATATACTAATAAATCTCTATGGCATGCTTCCTATTGATTGGGCATTTAAGTAAATTCTCACTATACTAAATAAATACACCTGATTATCTCTTTATACATTGAAATGTCAGCTCTGATAATTATAATATAGAGGAAGATATCTATCAAAATGAATTAAAATGCTACAGACACTGTTCTTCACATTTCTCTATCTAAATATAGCTGAAGTTGAGTATGAAGTTAAGCTAGATTATTTGCAATAAACTTAATTATTTTTTCTAGAATACTATGGATATTATCTTATTTCATCAGTTCTTTAATGAATAATATTATAATGTCTTTAATATTAGAATATACTATCTTTACTCTTATAATAGTAATTATAATGTTAGAATCATTCTAATATTATCCTTCATTATGGTGAGTCTGAATCTCATTAAAAATAAGTTTAAGTTTCTTTTCCCACTTTATAGAAGAAATAAACTTAATTATTGCTCTATACTTCTAAAGTCTATAATTAAATGAGATCTTAGTAATAATAGTAGTACAGATATACATGCTATTAATTGGGATAAAGTATTCTTTATTAAGAACTGCATTTATTAATAATAATTTACTGGCCCCTGTGCTTCTAACAACATTAATTATAACTAGTGTGGCTTTTGACTTCATCTTTAGGTTCTCCATATCCCTTAACTACTGGTTTTAATGATGGGTAGTGGCCCAGGTTGATGATGAGTAGTAGCCTAGATTGATAATAAATAGTAGTTTAGGTTAATAATAAGTAGTGGCCTAGATTAATAATAAGTAGCAGTCTAGATTGATAATAGGTAGTAGCCCAGGTTAATGATGGGTAACAGCCCAGGTTAATAATAGATAGTAGCCTAGGTTGATGATGAGTAGTAGTCTAAATTGTAGTGAGCCTATATAGATATTTATTTTTAGTAAATATAATAACTTGCAAGTAATCTATTAAAAGAGAAAGAAAATAAATTGATGGTATCAGCACAGGTGCAGAATAAATATAGGTAAAGAAAAGAAGACTAGATAGGAAATGCCCTTGACAATTTTAAATGTAATATAGGTGAATGGGAAACATCAGCTCTGACAGTCATTATATAGGAGGAAATATCCTTGATGATTTAAATGCAATGTGGGTGAATGAGAAATATTAGCTCTAATAGTCATTATATAGAGGAAATATCCTTGATAATTAAGATGCAATGTGGGTGAATGGGAAACATTAGCTCTAACAGTCATTATATAGAGGAAATACTCTTGATGATTGAGATGCAATGTGGGTGAATGAGAAATATTAGCTTATCTAGTAGTAAAATATACCTCTTTTATATACTAATATATCTCTATGATGTGCTTCTATTTCCTGGGTATTTAGTCTCATCTCATAGAACTAAATATATTAGCTCATACTTGCTATTATAGAGACATCTTTCAGAAATTAAACCTAATATAGGCCTCTTCATTGAGCCTATAGATATTACTTGATAGATCAATATTATAGCACATATTGATTATCTTTAGGATATTTACTGGGTTAAATGCTGAATTGCTTGATAAATTAATATTATAATATATATCAGTAATCTTCAGGATATTTATAGGGTTAAGTGCTGAGTTGTGGGTGGAAGTGTTACCCTACATTTAGCTTTAAATGCTACTTATTGTGGGAGATATTGAGGCCTGCTCTAGGCTTGTTGCATGAGATTGCATAGGAGAGCCTATTAATGAACCTTACCTGTGAGGTGCACTAGATAGACTGTCATACTAAGTAGATGTTAGTGTGGAAGTCTCCTACTTCTAAGTATATTATTTTTCTATCTTATGATGTTGTTTTTCAGCACCAAATATCATAACTAATTATTATGAAGAGGATGTAGTCTGAATGATGATAATCAGCTACTACTAGTATAAAAAAAGAGAATGATTATGTATAGAATAATAGATTAACTTATTAGTTACTATTAAAGAGAATTTTAGGATTTAGGAGTAGCTAAAAAAATGACATATCTCATGTACAATATAAAAGCTTGATGCCTTTAGAGCTATATTGCAACCTACCCCTAAACTTATATTAAACTGATATAATATAGAGACTTGATTTTCACACAGTAGGAAGGCTGATTATTATGTAATCTTCAGAATCATCACTTAGAATTAGTAGGTCTAATAACCCATTAAACTCAGTTAGACTTATTAATATGACTGTAAAAAAGACCTAATCACCATATTCATATAAGTTATAAATAAAAACAGCTTAAATCTGACCAATTTTTGAATTTCTATACTTAATAATATTCTCTTATATAAGCATTATCTGATAGATTTCATTACTATATAATAAATAAGCATATAATTAACAGCATCCTAATGAGAATGAGAGATAGTACTTAGATATAAAAGTAATTTTTTAGTAAAATTGAAGTGGCCTTGACCCTGATTTCAGGATGAATGGTTTATTCCAGTCAAAACTGTATATCTATCTTAGTTTTTGAAGGAATGAGTAGACATTCAGAAGATTTAATATCTGATTTATTAGAATTCCCAGTATATTCATATCATTCTTTAGTAATAGTAAAGATATAAGGTTCACCTACAGGGATTTCTAGGTATGATCTAGAAGGTTCTCCAGCATATATGATTTATTAGTTGAAAGAATATCATTAAATTCACAGTCATCAATCTGAATCAGATTAGTTAGAAGGATAGAATAATATTCATGGATTTTCCTTAATCTCTCTCTAAGTTCTGACTGAGAGTCATTAAATACACCATGAAAAGCAAGCTAAACTATCCAATGAAAACTCTCCTATTAAAGTAATATCTTTTCAATGTTATAATAATTTATATGGTGAATTAGTTGTTTATAATCTCTATATTTATCCTCCTCTATCAATATATTGCTATTGTTAGTAGTTCTATATTCCCTGATTTCATTAATATAGTGCAGTCTGATATGCATATTTAGTTGGTTTTTTATTCTAATGAAGAATGCATCTTTTTTTATAGAGAAAACTAGATCTTACTCTAAATTTTCTACTATGATAAAGATAGAATATCTATCTAGTCTAATTAATACTAACATCTGACTTAATGCTAGGGATGCTTGTTGGCTCTGACTTACTGACCTTACATGAGAAGAAGCCTGAGCTTGTTGTACTATATTTATTACTACATCTAGAAAGAACTGTAGGTATTAATGAGTAATAATAATAATTTATTGAATTTCTTTTAGATTATAGATAGCTGAGTTATATAATAGTAAAATTAAATTACTTCTTGTAATTACTGTAAATATATTAATAGTTAAGTTCACTACTGAGGTGTCAAGTTTTAAGAATACTAGTAGGAGTACTCTATAAATTTGATCTTTAAGCTATGAATGTTTAAGGCTACATTATAATATAAGTAATATCAGAATAGATGCCTGAGCATGCTCTTACAGTTAATACTTCTCTAAATAGATAAGAGGTAACTATAGGCATACTCATCCTTAAGGAAAAGAGAAGGTCTATAATATTTAGAGATACTCAGTCTTTCTGACTGAAGTTAATGCTGATTCTATCAACACAGAATAAGCTATTTTTGAAATCTCTAAATACTTACTGTGTGTAAAATTAAATGGAAAGAATATAATTAGATTTAAACTTAGATATATCTTAAATAGGTAAGAGTTATTATCTACTAATCTACTTCTCTACTATAACTTCTTTCTCTTTATTAGGTTTAGAGCACTCTCTGTCTAGCATTAGATTTATTAAGTGTCATGGTGATAGTGCCCATTTTAAATGATATTAAATGATAAATCTAATCTCTTTTGATCCTCAATCAGATAGCTCTGATATAAGTACTCTGTACTTGAGCCTTTAATACTGGCATTCTCATTCTACTGTAGTATATCACTAATAAATGATAAGTAGAAAGAAACAATCTAAATGATATCATTATTAATATTAATCAGAATGCTCTTACTATCTAATTGTAGGAATTCAGAGGATAAGGTTCTAACAGTATCTGAGAAGTTTATATCATATGGACTGAATGTCATTATAAATAGATTATTATACTTCTTGTGTTCAGCTGCACTCAGAGCTGAGATTCAGTATATACCCATTAAACTTTAATATATATTCTAATAGAGGTTAAACCCATCAATAAAAAGCTAATAAGGAAGGAATAATACTTTCTACTCTTCAGTAAAGATATTCTTCAAGAACTTCCTCTTATAAATTATAATCTTTAGCTCTCTATGTATTGATGTTGATCTGCAGTATAGCTGAGTAATAACTGAAGTCACATAAAGAACCCTCTGAAGGAAAAGATCAGAAGTGAAATTCTCAGTTAAGAAGGTATTATTAATTTTATTAAAGATATAATTAATAAAGATGTAGGCTCTAAATAGAATAGAGCTTACTAGAATGATATTTAATATGTTGCTCTCAATCAAAATTACCTTATATTAATAGAGGAATGAATGAGGACTCTGAAAATTAGGTTCTTTTACATTTAGAGTTAAATACTGCATGATAAATTAAATCTACAAAATAGTTCTATTAAAATATGAGAATGTCTCCTATCTATCCTTTCTAATAAACTGCACTCTACCTATATGGTTGAAGTTAATCTTATTTGATTGTCTGCATGGATATTTATCATTTTCATACTAATACTATATGAAATTGGAGGGGAAAATTAATTTACTAATAGAAAAATATAAGACAAATTTTCTAGAGTAATATTTAATTGAGCTTCCTCAGCTATATGAGTGCTATAGTTCTATAGGGGAGTTGACAACTTCTATCATCCTAATATGCATGTGCTGTTGAAACCTCTAGGACTTAACAAGCCTTAACATCAATGAGACTATATTTTGAAAGTATAAGGACATTAATGTATAATTAGTAAGGTATTTTTCAGTATGAGAGAATATTAACATCTAATCTAGAGAGATAATTAAAATCTATATGTGATGTAGTAGAAGAATTGGAAACTACACTCTATATTTCTTTTTTAGATTTAATAATCCATTAAGAAGATTATAAATTGAAGTAATATCCTTTAGAGTCTAGAGAATCTACAGTAATAACTGATATAGCTCTTGAGATATTTCAGCAGACTCTATTCATAAAATGAAGGCTATTATAAAAGGATCCATACAATTTTTATTCTATTTATAAATAAGAAGCTCTGCAGGGTTGTTGACTATGTAAATATAATTAGCTTTATTATTAATGTATGATGAGATTATTAGATTATTACCTTAAATAGTTGGATTGAAGGAATTAACCTCTTAAACCTCAGAGTTTCTGGCCTCTTAGGCCCCTAAAGGATGTTTGAATGTAGCATTGATATTATTCATTTTATTCTTCTTAGTCTCAGTATAATAATCCATATTGTTGTTAATATTATTATTCATGGTATATTCATCATTAGCCAATTTATGAGCTACCTAGGTAATATTTAGAAGCTAATGTATTATGTTTACTTCCTCATTTAGTTTGTAGAGCTTATTATTAGAGTATGTAGCATCTTCATCATTATTATTTTTAATGGGCTGGTTGGGTTGATCTGTTGCCTGATTTTCTAAGTTAAAAGATCAAGTAAATAATTAAATTAGAATATAAATACATACCTCTACATTACTTGATATAGGCTCTGATATAAAATCCCAAGATCCCATGTCATAATTAAATGTTAGATTATTTATATTAGTATTGATATAATTTTTAGAGGTGTTTTGTGGTAATTTTAGATGTTGGTCTCTTAGAGCTGAGTACTTATTTACTCTATAAAGAGTATATTTTCTAAGATGGTGAAGGCTGTGGATGGCTATATTACAGGTTGAATTTTTTCAGAGGAAAAAGTAGGAAAATTGGAAAAGAAGTATGAATATAATAGCTCTAAAAAAAAAATGAGGCTAAATGTGTACTAAATATACCTCTAAAAATAGAGATCTCAAGTTATATCATCTAATAAAACTATAAACTCTAATCTTTTTTATTTTCTTTTATTATCTGTAGGTTTCCTTCTTCATCAGATACAATTTTATTTTCATATCATTATCTGACTTACCTACTACCCAGTCATATCTGCCATTAACTCCTTCAGTTTGAAATTGAGTAGTATGATTAATTTCTATTCTACAAATAAGAACTTTATGAATGTATTGCTAACTAGAAGTAGTCTAATAGCTAGAAGAATAGACTTCCTCCTGTAGACCCTATACTTACTAGGAGCAGTAGTATATCAATAGAAAGTCAGAATTGCATGAGTAATATATCCTCTAATTCTAATGAACAGTATAATCAAATTGTGTCAGAATTCTATGAGCAAATAAATTATATATAGAAGAGAAACCTTTAGTAGTAGATAAGATAGTTATTACTACACTAATGTAGGAGGTTATGAAAGATGATGTCAAATAAGCTTGATTCTTCTAGGATCATGGAGGATCTGCAGCCATCTTATGTTGGTCCACTCTGCTTACTAACTAGCTATGGTAATGGTGTAAGGAAGGAATGTGGCAGCTGCATGTGTGTAGCAGAGTGCTGGGGTACAGAAAAAGGTTGGTGTCCTCACTGACAAACTAGGCAAAAACTAACTAACTTTGTTATGAGAGGTGGCATCTCCACAGGTTGGAGGTAGCATAAGGAAGATAAAACAAAACTACTTCACCAAATGGTGGCATCTCCACAGGTTGGAGACAGGCAGAGGAGAGCATCTAACTTAAGGCAAAACAAAAGTAACTAAGGCAAAACAAAAGTATCATGATGTGTTGAATGTGGGGTTTCCAGGAGAAGGAGCTTGGTCTGAGTTCTGTATGGTGAAGATGTTGGCTTACTCACCAAGCTATTTATATTTAATGGGGATGATTGTAGTCTCTAAGCAGTCAATCCACTAGAATTATGAGTACTTCATTCTCTCTTCTGTCATCCCTTTATCTAACTCATTCATGGCTTTGTCAATATCTTCATTCATTGTGCTGAGGGGGAAGATGGTCATATTTTCTCATTGCCACTCATTATATATGATGTAGATTTTCTAGAGCTGGGTGTTGTTCCTCCAGCAAGACAGAGCTTTGAAGTGGTCAGACTTTACTTGGCTCTTATCCTGCTGATGCACCACTCACATTACATTTACTTCTCTAGTTATATTCAAGACATCCTTATATTTCTCATTCAATTGGATGAACCTCTCCTGGATGTGTCTGCCTAGTGAGTCACAATACTCTCATCCTGGGACAGGGGCCTTTAGGTGCAGGAAGACAGGCTCATTTGCATTGTATGTCTCTATAATGTCTCTAGTCTTTGGATCAGGTACCTGCTTTGGCAGTGCCCCATTGATGATCATCCTGATTACAGTTTTTTATAGGTATGATTCAATAAAGGCAGGTGGAGTATCTGAACTGGGTCTCTCAAAATCCCAGTCCTCTTCTGGGTTGATACAGATCTTCAGCAGAGAGAAGTGAAGGATATTCTCTGGCTTGAAGGCTTGTGGCAACTTGGTTTCTTTTCCTCTGTTCTGGCAACATCATTATTCTGCTTTTGACAGGACATCACAGTTGACAAGGGCAGTGATAGTGGCTAGTCCAAGGTAGTTCACTTTAATCTTCTTGTGGGCCATCTTGATTAGCAAGGGCAAGTTCACTTCAAGGATCTTTTGTAGCAGAACATCCTGTGTGATAAGGATGCCTGCAATGGTCTTTACCTCTTGCAAAGGAACTTTACCTTCCTTGTGAATCCTATTGAGGATTAGCTTGAACTGAAAGTTATTTGGGTCTTCATTAGTTTTACTTTCTAAGGGTATACTATTATTATCACTGTTGTCTGTGTTGTTGTTATTTTGCTTGCTATCAGCTGCTTCTTTCTTATGTTTATCATTAACATCTGCTATTTCTTGATCATTATCTATAAATGGATCATCCTTGGTGTCCTTATACTCACTCTCTTCTGTGTCTTCAGGTGGGGGCAGGGGTGGAAGAGGTTTGTTTTGAATTTGATGTCTCTTCTGTTGTTGCTGCAATGATCCTGGCTGTTGACACTGCAATGATTCTGATATTAGCTGCTGTTATTGGACTTTGGCCTTTCCTCCCTTTAAGGTCTTCAGGGTAATGGCCTTCTTCTTCTGTCCTGTCATTTTGAGCTTGTGCTGTTCAATCTCTATCTTTATGCTGTACCTGGTCAACCTGAGGTAGTTGATGACCTCTTTAGTGGATGTGGCAAAACTGTTCTATTTGAGTGCTTGTATGCATTGCTGCTGGTATCTGTCTTGAACTTCAAACTCAGCTGGGTCTGAATTACTATTTGGTGGCTCACATCTGGCCTTAGGGATTCTTGGGCTGTCACAGTTATAATGGAACTTCTTGATGGGGAGATCTGAGTATAGTGTCCTAACTATTTGTCTCACATAGGTGCCTTCTACTTCTCTCCTAGTGTCTATGATACTGTTTTGTATGTCTTCATCAGTTATTCTGAAGTTAGATGTAGTCACCTGGCAGGAGGAGGAAGAGTATGTTAGAGCTGACACATTTATTCTCATTCAATCTTGTAGTTTCAATTTGGTTCCATACTGTGGAAAATCTAATACATCAATGTAGTCCTTTGTTGTTTCTTGTCTATTACTACACAGAATCTATACTCTTGCCCTTTAATGTGAATGCTTGATTTTAAATTCAAAAAGGTCTGCATTGCTGTCTGATGCTTCCAGGCTTAGAGGTAGTCAGTAGCATCTGTAGTTATGATTCATCTCTAGTAGGTGAAGGTTAGAATATATAGTTGTGATTATGTGGAGCATGCATTCATCTTTGAGTTCTCTGATTATATTTGTCAGGAGCAGCTGAACATCAATATCTGAGATGCTAAACTATTGTGGGGTGATGTTGTAGTGAATCTGTGGAGGTTCTAGTACTGATGTTCAAGCTGGCAGTATATATGGATTGAGTATTAGGTATTATGCTATTTGTTGAATCTCAATGTTCTGGCAAAAGTGCTATTTCTCTACTTGTGTGATGTTGCTGTAGTATATGACATTGAAATTATAATAGGGGTCTTCAAGGTGTGTCAGTAAGTTGTTTGGATCTGGGTACTAAATTGTCATGGGGGTGGTAGTTTCTCCATGGCTGCTTATTGATGTGGGTAGTAGGGGGCTGGTGTAAGGTGTAAGAGTTCTCTATATTTTATTTTGTGTAATGTGTTGTTATGGTGAATAAAGAGGTTGAACATCATGTGCTTATGGTGAATCCATTGTTATGGTGACATCACTGGTATGAGAGGTGATGTATGCTTGTCCTTATATTCCTAGATGCTTGATGCTAGTGGAGAATCCATGTTCTATATTATATATACTCATGATAAAAATATTTACTTTCTTTATCTTCTTCAGTGCCTTTACTTCTTAAAAGCTTTGGTGGGGTGTGCTCTTTCATAGTCCTGAATGAGCTCCTTTGATCTCTTAGTGTTCTCCTTATTTATCCATTGATTGTCTTTCACAGCATATCCTTTCCATCTAACTAGATATTGAGTCTTTCCACATGAAAGCTATTTGTCTATAATCTTCTCTACTTTGTAGATGGGTTTTCTGCTGTTGCCTGCTAATTATATTAATAATAGCTTGGGATATTTACATTTATATGGATTCTTTACTTGTAGGAGCAGCTCTAATATAGCTATACTGACAACTAGATGGATCTGCATCATATACAGTAGCTCTAATCTGTATGCAAGAGACCTAATATGCTTAAGTACTCTAAAGGGACCCACAAACTAGTTATTGTACTTATGTGTTATTTTGGTCACTAGCATCTCATAGCTGTGGTGTAGATGAAGAAGGACTCTATCTCCAACCTAGAAGTTCCTCTGTTGGTGTTGCTGGTCATAGTAGTCCTTGGCAATTATTACTACTTTATCTAGTGCTAGGGCAATGTCCTGTCTCATGCTGAAGCCTTGTGTCTTTAGCACTGCTGTGAGTGCTGTGATTGGGGAATTTACTGGCATACCATAGATAGCCTTGTAGGCTAAGTGGCCTGTTGCTGCAGAGTAAGAGGCATTATAATAAAAAGTAATTATTGCAAGAGTATCTAGCTACCTAAGTGGATTGTCCATTGTTGTGATTACATGATGTAGTGTGACTTGGATTGTTTGATTTGTCTGTTTACTTTAACCATCTATTTGTAGGTAATGTGCTGTTGAGTATAGTAGCTATGTATTGAGCAGGCAGAAAAGCTCTCTCTATAGATCACTTAAAAACTTCAGGTCTCTATTGGATATTATCCTCTATAGTACTCCTCAGTTGGTGAGTAGGAGGCAGGTTAGAAGTGCTTTTGCCCAGTTCTGAGTATCATAATCTATTTGGCCTGGTATGACTGTTATCTGCTTGGAGAACTTACACATTATAGATATGATTATGTCAAACTCACTGTCAGGTAATGCAAGTATGAAATTGATTGTTATGATGTCATGTAGGATGTCTGATGTGGTGATTAATTGATATTATCCATATGGCTTGTGTTGTAAAGTCTGATTCACCTTACACCCTGGGTAATAATTGATGTAGGTTTGTAGTTCTAATGTGCAGTGCTGTATGATAAAATCATGGAGGTTCTATAGAGTCTTATTATAGCCCAAGTGATTTAGGGTATGTGCTAGCTTGAATATCTCTACTTGCAGGTCCTTAGGGATACAGAGGCATTTAAAGTCATTATGCACATGGTAGAGACAGCTATTATCCTTAATCTTATATGGTAGTTTGGATGGTTCTTCCATGGTGTCATTTCATTATATGATGTTGATTATGTGGGCAAGCTTGGTGTCCCCCTCATATTCTGTCTTGAGACACTTGTGGAACTCCTCAGACATCTATATAAGAGTCTCCATGTAGTAGTAGTTAGGTGTCTTATTATCTTGACTGATATAAGTGAGGTATACATCCTGTATCTCCTCTAGCAGTTCTTCTATAGGCATTACATTCCTGCTTGGTAGCTGAGATAATGCATCTGGTACAAAGTGAAGGTATCCTGGCTTATAAATTACCTTGATTTGAAATTGTTGTAGATAGGCTCCAGCCTGGACCAACTGTAGGTTCTGTTGATTCATTGCTGTTATTTTGAGGTAGGTTGCTTTGATAATGCCCAGTATGGGTTTATGGTCTGTATATATAATAGTTGTACTAGTGGATGCTTCCATAAGGTAATGTACCTTATGTATGGCCTATATAAAACAGGTAATTTCTAATTCTGTGGGCCAGTAATGTTGCTCTGCTGAGGTCAATATCTTGCTGAGGAATAAAATTGGTTGGACTAGTCCTTATGGTGGAGATATTATGTAGTCTCTTGTCTTCAAAGCTGGTTATGAGTCCTTAATGTGGAACAGCATGACACTATAGCTGTATTCTATGGATGTGTTGACATCTATGAACAGTGTGTGCAGGTAGTCTGTATGCACAAGAAAGGGTTAGGTTCTAAAGATGTTTTAAATGTTTTTGAATGCTACTATCTTCTTGGAAGTTCTGTCTACCTTTATTGTGGCTATATAAGTGTTACACTTAACATCCTTTGATAGTTCTTTCTTTAGCAACTCCATCTTCCTCTTCTGTAGTGAGTCTGCATGATGAGTGTATCAAGGGACATACTGATATAGCTAGCTTGTCAGGCCTAGATATTTCTCTAAATGTGTTAATTTTACTGGGAATTTGATGTCCACCAGAGCTTTTAACTTCTCCTTATTGATGGATAAGCCTAGCCTAGAGACATGCTGGCCTAGGAGACACACTGAGGAAAATCTGACATAGGTCTTTTTTAGGTTTAGAATGATGCTGAGCTCATATAGATGTTGGAAGAGTTTACACAGGTGGGTGATATGGTAGTTCCATGTTTCTGAATGTGCAACTAAGTTGTCAATATATACATGCATGAATTCTTTTAGATTCACAAGGTGTCTATTGATCTGCTGCTGAATATAAGATACTGAGTTTATATATTCTATTATGACAACATTGAATACCTTCTATTCTTAGTGTGTTATTACTGCCATTTTGGTTCAGTCTTCTGGGTGCAATCATTAGTGGTAGAAAAAACTCATGGCATCTCTAACTGTTATAAACTTGGCTTCTTTCAAGCTGTAGAGGATATCTAATTGTAGTGGGGCAGGATAAACATCTGGTTCTGTGACCTTATTGAGTGTTTAGAGGTCCATTATGACTTGTCTCTTTCTCATGGGCTTTCCTTCATGGTATGTTGTCTGCCAAACTATGAACACTGAGTATGCTAAGTGGGTATGTGTCCTTGCCCAGCTCATCCTTCCTTGTGCATGTAGTTTATTGAATGTGTTGTCTATACACTTGTGATCCTCTGGACCCACTAGATATATCTTTGCTGTCTTAGGCAGTGTTGCATCCTTCTTGAGAGGGATATGCATCTATTTGTCCTGTGAAATATCTATAAATCTACCATGGTCTGTAAATATATCTTTAAATTTCATAACTAGATCTGTGAATATTCTCTTTGTCTCTTCCTCCTCATAATATATTGTAATGCTGTTGGGTAGAGTGGTCTCATTTTGCCTGTTTTGAATAACCTTCAGTTGACTGTCCCTTTGTGGAGGTTTTGTGATTGCCAGTGTTGTGGCCTCATCTGTGATGTGATATCTGTCTGTAAATTCCAGCTCCTGTAGGAATCTCAGCTTCATGTGCCTTGCCAGCTTCACTGGTTTGTCTGTGTTGTTCCTCACTTGCATGAATGGCAGTGTGTGGTTGAGTACATAGATATGGAATGTGAGCTGTATGTTTGATGGCTTGAATAGGTAATTCCTATCTTCTGGCAGGGTCTCCTTATTATGAATGTGAATTAGAATCTTTACCTCTACTCTTGATAGCATGGTTACTCTAGTGGCTGTGTATAATGAATGGTGATCCTGGTAGTTTAGCTTTAAAGCTAATGTGAGCTTGATGATGGCTTCTTAGCATCTTATGAGCTATACAACCTTGTTGGGGAAGTTCAAGATGATTCCTTCTAGCTCAAGGTTGTTTACTCCTAATAATAGTTTAGCCTGTAGGTTGCCAATGATGTGGGCCTCAATAAATAGATGTGTGATGATGGACTTTCCATCTGGGAGCATTGTGGGTAGGTGCAAAGAGATGGTAACTATCTCTGATGATATAGATCTCTTGCCAATTTCTTAGACTGTAACTAGCTTTGACTGGACTATCTTGATGTTTGGGTCTTAACTTAGAAGTTATTCCCTGTCAATCAAAGTCATTGTGCAACCTAAGTCTAGACATACATTGTCTGCCCTGTCTGGTTTCTCCATAAATGCCTTTGCTGTTGCATAGTGCCAGAATTAGAATGAGAGGCCATCTGGAGAGTATACTTGCAGGCATTTTGATGACATAATTAGCAGAGAAGTATTGACATGCCATACTGCTGGCTTGTCATCTTTACTGTGGTATTTAGCAACATGGTCATATAATTGATTGTTTGAGGCAAAGGTGACATTATAATTATGATAGTTGTATGCATTGTATTCATCATCAAAGCCTAAGTATCCTTTAGCTTTATTGGGATGTCCATTGTTATGGTTGTCATCTTGGTGGTTATTATACTGGTTGTTGTGTTGAGTGTTATGATCATCTTCATCTTTTATTCTATCTACTTAGTTGACCCTCACTTCTTTATGATGATCCTCATACTAATAGTTATCATACTAATGTGGGGGTGTGAAGTTTCTATAATGAGGCTGATAATTATTATTATAATTATTATTATAATTGTTATTTTGATAGTTATTATTACTGTGATCTTCTTCATACTTATGGTTCTGATTATAGAGCTGTTGTGGTGTACTTAGTGGTTCACAGTTGGAATTTCCATTATCCATGTGATTATCCTGTTGATTGTAAGCATTATTCTTCTGGTGATTATCTGGGTCATCCTGGGTTCTCAGCTGATAGCTGTGATAAGGTTGTATATTCCTTGGGTGATTATTATACTCATAATACTGTAGTTAGTATTTATCCTCTCAGTTGGCTGACTTCTTTACCAGCTGAGTGATGAACTTCTCAATGGTAGTTTCAGGGTCAGGTTTGTTAATTGTAAGATGTAAGAGTAGATTAAAGTACTTCTAAATATGGAGTATAAGGATGTTCTCATTGTTGGAATGTCCACAATGCTTCATAGTATATACTAATTTCATGGCAAAAGTGGCTATGGACTTTCTATTCCTCATATCCTGTATGGTATAGAACATTTTCTTGAATTTTACTAGAGACTTGCTTGAAGGCATGCAGAAGTGTGTTTCTAATATCTTACATATCTGGGTTGCACTGTCTGGGTGATTTAACAGGCTGTAGTGGGTGATATTGCTGATTTCTAAGATTCATCAAGTATTAGCTGCTCTGTGGAAACAGATTGATAGGTCCTATTTTATGATTATAGCATTCTGAGATTGAGCTGCTACTTGTACTTGAGCTGTGAAGCTGAATATGTTGTGGTAGTAAGTCTTACTATCCTTATCCCATATATTATTTGTGCCTGTGGAGTCTGGCTAGAATATATCAATATTGATAATCTTTCATAAAGCATTCTCAGTGTATGGGATGTAGTCAGTGGAGTTTCTATCAGTGTCCTGACTCTACTGTGTTGCTGCTGAACTAGGGTTGCAAACTAGGGTTCCTAATGGGTTTAGATTTGATGTTGGCTGGCAGCTATTAGGGTCTGAAGTTAGTTGGTGGCCATTAGAGTCAGAACCATTATTCTGATTGCTGATGCCTAACTTGCATAGAGTCTCTTTGATTATTTGGGCAATAATGTGTATTTGCCCAGTGGAGAGTTCATTGCCATTCTGTGTAGCTAGGGGAATCAAGCCATCAGAGGTTGGAGTATCCACATTCTCATTGGCCATACTTGATAGTTGGCAGGAAGGACTAATTAAGTGTCTTCTTGAAGGATGCACTGAGCTCAAATCAGGCTTATCTGCCCAGTAAATGTGGGTATTCCATCCAAATAGGTTATCTCAAAGTTGGCTGGTGGCTGATGATGTTGATTAAAGTTAATCAGTAACTAATGATATAATATTCATTGGATATTAGTTTTATGAAAGATCTGTAGTGTCAGTGTTGTCACTGGTGTCATGATGAGTGAACATTAAGTTTGAAGTGGCAGATGATAGATGAAAGGAAGATGGAAGAGCTGAAGGATGAATTGTTTGTTTTGATTTTTTGCCTTTTGACTTTGTAGTAGTTGTGAAGAATCTGTCACTCTGTATTAGCAGTTGTAGGACTGGGTTACCTAAACTGGCAATTAAATTCAACTTCTGGATGGTCTTGAGGTAAGTATCAGAAGGATATGGGGTATTTACTACCATGTTTATTGTTGTTCCTTCTGGATTATCCATTGGAGCTTCTGTCTCCAAAGCTGTTGTTTGCTTGTTTATTATTATTTGTTCAGTTAAGGGTAGGACTGAGGGTTATTGTGATGATTTGGAGGATTCAGTAAAGTCAGATGTAGGCATCTAGAATACATGAGATTTGATGTAGGCTTTGTAGCTTGAGTCCTTCAGCAGGTGTCTTGTGCCTCTCACAAATCTTCTGATGTCACTCCTGAAAACTGCTTTATCTATTGCCTAGTTCACTGGATATCCTGGTTGTCCTGTAGTTGAATTCTCCTCTGTAGCTGTGATACTGAAGCTCCACATCCTGGCTTGATCTTCTAGTAGAGTATTTGACTTGGGAGGAGGCTCTGGACAATCTATATTTGCAGTGATGTACTCAGCTATTAGCTCAACTTGTGTGCTGATGAGGGAAATATAAGTGCCTTTATTAGCAATGTAAGTAGTTAATTGGTGGGCAGAGTAAATGACTTTGATGGTTAGCTCCATAGACATCCCAGTGGTCTATTATTAGTGAAGGGGGTTGGCCCAGCAAAAACTCACAGATAAGAATTATAGCTCTTTGATTAACCTGTTAAACTTGCAGACATACTATCATTTGCTATACTAATGTAGGAGGTCATGAAAGATGATGTTAAATAAGCTTGATTCTTCTAGAATCATGGAGGATCTATGGCTGTCTTATGTCAGTCCACTCTGCTTACTAACTAGCTATGGTGGTGGTGTAAGGAAGGAATGCAGCGGCTGCATGCATGTAGCAGTTATATCTCCTTATATTTTTCAGGAAAGTAAATGAACTAATATTGCAAATGTTTTAGAATTACAGTTGTAAATTATGTATGTGAACTGTAGTATGAAATAGCACACTTGACAATTTTTGAATGTGAAAATGCAAGACACTTGACTATATAAAGATAAAAGTTAATTTAGATACTCAGTGAAATTCAACTGAAAACTCAGCTGAAGTTGGCTGTGGGTTAAAATAAATCTAGAGAAGATTAATAGAGGTTTAATGATAAATGAAGAAATATAAAATATAAGCTAATTAATAATTCTAGAAGAACATTGTTATAATGAGTATGAAAATGGATTTTGAAGATGATAGCTCTAAATACTAATCTGATTATCAACTATAAGAATTAATAATCAGCTATTTTATATACAGAGTGTTTAGTAGGATCACTAATTGTAAGGATCACCTATAGAGTAGGGCATAGAGGTTATAGAACAATGTGAGGGAATATAAACATATAGTATGAAGAGTTGATTATATTGAATATAGGGGTAAGAACATAGCAAAGCTATTTACTAGCCCTATAAAGGTAGGGGGCCAGCAAAGGTTATATACATTAAGGTCTCAGGCCCACTTAGGTAAGTCTTATGTAAGCCTCCACTATTGTAACCCCTGAGCCCCCTGGGCTCACTCCTTCAAAGGCTCTCTAGCCTGGTAGCCTTAGATCTTCACCCTGTGAGCCCATGGTTCTCACAACTACCTCCCCCTTTGCAGGCCTGGCCCCCAGGCCTTGGCAGCAGGCATAGATTTGTGCTGTATCAGCATTCTAGCAGGTAGTCACATAGTTGGGTGGATGTAATGTTATAGGTAGTGAATGTAGAGGTTCAGCAGGTGAATGCATAGATAAAACATTATGCTGGTTTTGAAGTGTTATAGTAGACTTTTGACTTATCTAAATCTCACAGTCTTCCTAACCTTCAGGAGTTCAACCATCCACAACATGATTTTAGTAAGTATAATATCCACTCAATGCCAGTGTTTTTCATGTTTTTGAGTGTTCCAAGTGAATGTTTGGCTTCAAATATATAGGCCTTTATTGTTTTTTCATTGAAATAGCCCTTTATTTGGTGTTTTTGGAGCAAAGGGGGATTTCACAGAGTAGGGTTGAAGGAATCTCATAGAGTTCTACTCTTATGAAGTCCTGCTCTTACAGAGTCCCCATTCCTCTCCCCCCTTTTCAAATGCTATATGATAGGGTAGAGAACATACTAATAGATCATATAGTAACTATGTTAAATCCCTTGGGAGTCCCTATTCTTATGGTGTAGCTGGAAGATGCCTGTGTTTGCTGCATTTCAGCTATATTACCCTATACTGTCATGGCCCCTTGCATGGGTACTGCTGCAGGCAGATGTGGGAGGTGCAGACATGATTATAGATGCATGAAGGTAAGCCTGTATTATCCCCATTTTGAGGGCATACACTGATGTGGTGTTAGATATCAGAGCATTTCCAGGGCCATTTGGAAGGGATCCTGTGAACAGCAGGTCTCCTCTGGGAGCAAACTCAGGACTAGCACATCTACCAGGGTATCCACACTTTGGTGGTTCTGAATCTAGTTGATGATATCCTTAGGTTTTTGGGCACTAAGAGAGCTAAGTCATTTGCTCATATTAAGCCTGCCCCTGCTTCCATCACTTCTTTAGCCCTTGAGCCCATCTCTGCACCTGCTGGCTCCTCTGCCCCTGCCCCCACCTTCTTGCCTGCCCCCATCTTCTTGCCCAGTATGTACAATGAGGCTTGGCCATGCCCTCCTGGTGAGCATACAGCTCTGAATGTCTGCTGCCACTGTGTCTGGAATATCACTGAGGATTCAGATCAGATCTGTGAACTTAAGCCCAGGTGGCACAAGTGCCTTCACTATTCCCACAAGTAGAAGCTATGTCTTTTGGTAAGTGTTCTCAGTGTCTCAGGTCTTCTACCCTTCACTAACATGGTGCCACAGGTGCCCAAATCTGCCTGCACCACTGTTGACATTATTCTCACACAGGCTGACATCTCTGTTACTACCATAGACACAAATGGGGACCTGCAGGACAAGCCCCTCAACATAGATGCTTTGTGGGTTGCATAGTTGCAGGCCCAGGGAGCCATTTCACAGGCATGAAAGGATGGGGTGTTTTGTGTTAACTTTAGGAGAAATGATAAGGTTTGAGAGGCCCATCAGGCAGAGTGGGAGGCAGCCTGCTGAAGGAGGAAGAATGAGTGGTGAAAGGCCAAGCATGCCATGGATAGGCAGGTAAAGTTGGAGGGCCCAGGGGGTAGGAAGGGTAATGTAGGTGCAGGTGCAGGTGTGAGTGCTGCTGCAGCATAGTCTCTTTTCTTTTTCCTTTATTTTATAGTAGTTATAATATCATACCTATGGGGTCACATCCCCTTGGGGACTTGAATAAGATCTTCTTTTCTTGCTTTTTAATTGTATTCAATTTTTAATTGACTCTACATACATGGTGGGTCTATTTCTTTGCCCTTTACCTTTTATGGTGTACATCATGGTCACCATATTAGGCCTTATATTCACAAACTACCTCTTGGGCATTCTCAAAAGCTTTGATTAGCTCCCAGGAGTTCTCACCCTCTATACAGCCCTTCCATTTGACAAGGTATTTAACTTTCCTGTTATGTACCTTATGCTTATTAAGAATCTTCTCAATCTCCCACTGATTTTCAGCATCAATTTCAATTGGTTCAGCCTCCAGAATCTTGCCATCCCAAGTGTGGTACAGCTCCAGGAGGGAGACATGAAAGACAGGGTGGATGTTGTGAAATTAGAGTATTAGTTTTAACTTGTATGCCTATTTGCCCCAGGCATCTATTATTTGGAAGGGCCCAAGCTGATGGTAATTTAGCTTCATAATAGGACATAATGTTAATATATTGGTGCCACAGAGTATAACCTAGTTGCTGATCTTGAAGGTTATGGGCATATAACACTGGTCATAGTATTTTTTCTGGGACTCCTTAACCTCTATAATCAGGCTTCAAAGAAGTTAGTGTATCTAGTCAATAGCCTTCACTCTTGTGGTAGCATCCTGAGACATCCCTCTGTTAGGTTTACACTCAATGTCCACATGGGTGGAGATCTCCTGACCTGTGAGAGTGCAGGAAGGGGTTATTTGCATTGAGCTATACTGGGTATTATTATATGCTTATTGAGCATGTAGCAGCCATTGTGCCCAGTCATCCTGCATGTAATTACAATAGACATGAAGGAAGTATTTAAGGGTTTGATTCTAACACTCTGTCTGGCCATCCATTTGAGGGTGAAAGGCTGTGGTCAGCTTTCTGCAAATCTTGAGCATGAAGTAGAGCATTAATCAGAACTTGCTCATAAATAGGGAGCCTCAATTACTGATAATATTTTGGGGTAGTCCTCAGTCCTTGAATAGATTCCATGTAATGAGATTGGCAAGTTCATGGGCCTTGAGATCCACCATGGTTGGAATGTAGATTGCCCACTTGATGAATATTTCTATAAATACTAAGATTGAATTGTAGACCTTCCTGTGCAGTTGATATAGGGGTAAACTGGTGATGAAATCCATTGTGATAATCTCCCAAACATGTCTAGAGACAGGTAGTGGCTCCAACATGCCATACTTCTTATGATAGTGTATCTTGACATGTTGGCACATATTGCATGTCTTGATATATTCCTTGATATACCAGCTCATCCCATGCTAATAGTATTTGCCAGCTATCACTTTGTATGTCCTATGATTTCCAAAATGTCTACCTATTGGATCATCATAGTTCATATGGAGGATCTCATTCTTGACAGCAGCATTATTAAGAATATAGGTGTGACTATTGTACCTAATCAGCCCATTTGAGCTAATGAACCAGGGTAAATGTTTAGCCTTCAAACTTGTGAGGCCACCTTGAATTCTACTCTAAATCCCAGTGCACTTAGCATTCTGAGCTTGGATGTGGAGCAGGAGGTCAATCAGTGGCTCTAATAGCTCATGTGTATAGGCTGTTTTGAACTCAAATGCCTGATTGATGAAGAGCTGTAGCATTAGAAGCCCTAAATTACCTTCTATAATGCTGGTAGCAACATTCTCATCTGTGAGCACATTCTGAACTGTACAGGCCATGAGGGCATTAATGTAAAGGGTGTACTCTTCAAGAGCTTTTGAATTGAGTTCTGAGTGCAGATCAGTCATGTGCTTGATAGCTACCATAATCATCTAGTTTAATTCCATTGGTTTACAGTTAGGTTTCAGTGATTTAAGTGTCTGGTCCCAGAGCTTTTCTTGCAACATGAGCTGGAAAACAAGCAGTTCAGCTTCTCTAACATAGTCAGAGCAATGACTTGATGTGTCTGTAGGGTTCTTAGACTCAGAATAGTACTTAATTATAAAATCAAACATTGTGAGTATCTCCATTCAATGTATCTGATGTCCATTCAGCTGAGTTGTTATCATAAAGCTTTGCAGATTAGCATGGTCAGAATACACAACAATTAGGTATTTACTATCATGTAGGTAGTGCTACCACTACTTAAATGATTTGATAATAGATAGGAGTTCACTGTTGTAGATTTGATATCATCATTCTGTGTTGGAGAGTTTGTAGGATCAGAACACCACAGAGTGCTACAGGCTGTCAGGCATCAATTGAGAGAGCACTACAGTAATGGTAATATCAGATGCATCAGGTTTGACTTTAAGGCAGCAATTAGAGTCAAAATGAACAAGGAGTGGCTCTTTTTGAAAGCTATCCTTAAGATCTGCAAAGGCCTTTATGGTGGATTGATTCAGTATGATTAGCATATTATTTCAACCTTTTTAGTTCTTCCCCCCCTTTGTGAGGTCTGTTAATGAGGCAGATATGATCACAAACCCCCTGATGAAGTGGCAGTAGAAGTTGATAAAGTCAAGGAAGACCTGAAGTTCATGAATCATCATTGGGACTAGCCATTTAAGGATAGAGGCTACCTGGCTGGGCTCCATCTCCACACCATTGGTAGAGATGATGAAACCAAGGAAATCAATGCAATCCATGTGAAATGAGCACTTACTAGCTTTAATAAAGAGGTTGAACTTACACAGGCATTCTAAGACTACCTTGACATGCTCCTCATGTTCCTCCATGAAGTTAGAATAGATGACAATGTTATCAAGGTAGGCAATGCAGCAGGTGTCAAGAAGATCACTCAGTGCTTTATTAATGTAGGTCTGGAAGGTCACTGGCATATTAGTGAGGCTAAATGGCAGAACATAATATTCAAAGTGTTCATATCAGGTGTGAAATGCAGTTTTCCACTTATCATCCTTGTAAATATAAATTCAGTAGTAGGTGTCCTATAGGTCAAGCTGTGTATAGATCTTCATGCCCACCAGGCAGTTAATTGTCTCACTGATAAGAGGAAGAGGATAGTAGTTCTTGATTGTTATAGTATTCAACTCATAGTAGTCAATGCAGAGATGGAGACTTCCATCTTTCTTAGGCATGAATAGAATAGGTGTGCCTGCAGGACTCTTTGAGTGCCTGATCTAGCCTTTCTTCAAGCTCATCTCAATATAATTCTTAAGAACTTCAAGTTTCTTAACTAAAAGGTTATAGATAGGTTGATAAGGTAGATCCTTGCTCAGCTTGATATTGATTGTATGATCATGCAGAGTGTGTGCAGTAAGATCAGGGTTCTCATCAAAAAGCTCTGTATATTTCTCATAGGGTGCAGGCAGTTTGAATTTAGTGGCTGTAATGCCTCCAAAAAATGTAATGAGTTTGCTATCAGGGTTGAGATCACAGAGGTAGATGATAAAGGTAGTGCCACCTGTATGAACCACATCCTTGAACTCTTCTAGTTCTATGAACTTGATGGCATTTGCACTTATTGGTTTGTAGCACCATGTTTGTGAAGGCTAATCAATATTGGGGTTTGACTCTTCCAGCTATGGGTAGCTAAGAATAACATTATAACTTGTCATATTGATAGCCTCAAAGCTGTGTTCATAATCACAGGTTAGGCCATCAGCATTAATTACTCTCATCAGCATTCACTACTCATTAAAGGATAGGATCTTATGCCTGTCAATGGCTTCAACATGCCTGGGCAGGGATTTGGAATCAGGCAGATGTTGCTTTACCCATGTTTGACTGATGAAATTATACTTGGCTCCAGAATTGATGAGCACCCAGGCTACAGTGAGTCTGTTTGTGGTTGTGATCCAGACTAACATTGTCACAGCTTTGCTGCTTTGTTTTCAATCAGTCTTTATCCTCAATGCTGTTGTAGCAGTATGTAAGGGGATGATTAGTTTTTTGTTAATTGGTCTTTAGGGTGCTTATCAGGGTGTTTCCTCTAATAGTCCTTCTCAATGTGTCTGTTAATGCTGTAGTGGTCACACTTCTTTGAAGCTCTTAAGGGGAATTAGCTGCTGTCAGATCTTTGATTATCTGTGCATGACTGTGAGTCCTTATCATCCTGGTATTTATGACTGTGGTTCTAATAGTAGTTCCCACCTTGGGGGCATGAGGGTTGATTCCTCTCACCATGCAGGGCTAATTAGTATAAATCCAGACTCTCCTCTAGGGAGAATATCATCCTGAGCATTTCTTCATAGTCAGTTGGTTTGTGGTCTTAATTAGTGACTACCCAGTTGATCTCCAGCATGACCTTATTGCAGAGCATCTGTATATACTGTGCTTCTATCTGAGGAATAGGGAGAGAGAGTTCAAACTTGCTGAGGTAGTCTGTAAATTTATGAACTGTTTGATTAGCACATTGCCTGGCCTCTTCATGTTTGCAGGCAGCATTTTACTGTTAAATCTGTGGGTTATTAATTTGATACTCCAGAAACTTAAAGAATGACTCTAGATTAGAGAAACAGCCTTTAGCCTCTAACTCCTTATTAAGGTGTTCAATTCATTTGGTGTGGGTAGTAGTGGCATCTAGTCAGAGCTTTACATCATTTAGCTCTCATTGATTCCTATCTTCAGGAATCTCATCATAATAGTCTCTATGACACCAGAAATGAGTGCATATCTCATCACACAGAGCCCAGTATTCACACATGTCCTTGATTTTATAGGTCAATTTGATATCAAGACAGAGCACACAAATACAGGAGATCACACAGCCAGTGATGTCAGCACAGACTCTGAAGGTTCTCTACTCTAGGGTTTCTACCTAGTAATACCAGCTGGGTAAGTGGTCTAGGTGGCAGTGATGTCCATAATCACTATCATTTACATTAGTGTCTTTACCTTCACTTGAGTGGTTCAAGCTACAGTTGCAGCAGCAGGAGGTCCTGAAAGCAGGTTTCACATTTATAGCATTCAGGGCCTCTACCTTCTCACATCACAGATCCTCAACTATTTGAAGATAATAGGCCTTAGCCTCCTATTCACATTGCATTAGCTGAAGTTTCAAGAGGCATTACTCCATCTAGCAGCAAGTTTCTGCCAGTGAGCTTGGTGAGGGAGGAGTTGTCTCCTTGGCTGCAGAGGTCATCATTCCTGCCATGGGATCATTTGAGGGATTATTCAATCCTTCCATGAGATAGATTGATATGTCCTCAGAGTAGTGAGGCAGTTAGGCCTCTATCTGCAGCAACAGTGCAGTGATAGCACCAGTGGGAGGATCTTGACCCTGGTTAAGCACAGATCCCTCAGGGATAGTCAGAGGTTGAATTTGCCCAGTAAGTTGCTGATCAGGGGCAAATTCCTCTAGCTGCTAAGATTTCTGTCTTCAGAAAGCTATTATTTTGACTTGGTGAAATCATCATCATCATCATCATCATCAATTTTTGGGCATTGCATGCATATATTCACAATGGACCATTCCCTTGAGTGCTATCAAGAAGAGCAAATAGAATTGTAAGGATCACCCATAGGGTAGGGCATAGAGGTTATAGAACAATGTGAGAGAATATAAACACATAGTATAAAGGGTTGATTATATTGAATATAGGGGTAAGAACATAGCAAAGCTGTTCACTGGCCCTATAAAGGTAGAGGGCCAGCAAAGGTTATATACATCAAGGTCTCAGGCCCACTTAGGTAAGTCTTATGTAAGCCTCCACTATTGTGACCCCTGAGCCCCCTGGGCTCACTCCTTCAAAGGCTCTCTAGCCTGGTGGCCTTAGATCTTTGCCCTGTGAGCCCATGGTTCTCACACTAATGGGGATTCAGAGTGCTTATAATCAGTTGATAAAGCTCTAACTTGAATTGAATAAAAAATATTATAGTGCTGAGCTGTGTAATTGACACTATCTATAGGTATTTTAAAGTTAGAATAAACTACTAATCTATTGATTTTATCACAGGAATATATTCAGTAGGAAAAAGAGCTGAATAAAGCCAGCCATTTGAGATGTAATATATATAATTATACTAATAAGAAGAGTATCTTTCAGCATTTCTTCCAGGGGTTCACTTTGGATAAGTTTTGTTAGGTATTCTATTAGACTGAGCTGATCCTGGATTATGAATGGTCTGATTTTATAGGGTAATAATATATCAAATATATGTATTAATACCTGTAATTCTGAAGATCAATAGCTTATATCTCACCTAAAAATATATGTGAATCTTACTACCCAGATTAAGCTGTGGGATGATCTAGTTGAAAGGGATGAGAATAGATATATTCAAATTAGAGTATAAAATAAAGTTATTGATTTTTAAGATCATATAATCTCTATAAAATAATATAGTGGTGTAGGTCAGGGAAACTTTGTGAAGCTAATTACCTATTAAAAACTCAAAAAGAAATAGAAGTCTGATTCTGAAGTTAAGAAGGCTGTAAAGAAGAAGATATACTTTATCTCTATTTTAGGACAGATAGAATCTATAGCTTTGTAAGGTATAATCTATAGCTTTAAATATAGAATGTGAATTAGTAGCACTAAGTGCATTTTTAGAGTATATTTCTTCCATGAAAACCTGGATAAAATGAATCACTGGTTGCAGAGCTAAACATATTAAATAGAGAATAAAGAATTTAATGATTTCATTGTGGAAGAGATAATTCTAATACATGATTGGAGAAAATGCATGGGTGAGGATTTTTAACTGAGTAATTATATATTCATTTCAGATTGCTTTCTATATATCTTCCACATAATATTAGTTTAATTTCAGTATATTTACTGCTGCTAGATAGTAAAATGAAGTATTTATAAAGCATTTCTAATATCTATCTTAATGATATGATGAAGGGTGTGAGAAATTACTACACCTATTTTTTATTATTAGTATGCACTTGCTTCACAGATCTATATATATATATTTTAGAGCTATTAGTAGCTAGTTTGCATGTATATTCTAAAAATGGTGAGGGTTCATATCATATATTATCTTAAAAGACATCAGTATGAGCTCATTTTATAGTTGTATTTGAGTTGGCTGGTTTAGTATATAGAAAATAAAAAGAGATGATGTTGATTTTAGAGGTAAATTGAAAGTAAGTAAATAAAGTGACACATTAATTACCAGGTAGAGTAATCAGACAATGCCTGATTCATTATAAAATATCTATCTTTTTCTTTTCCTCTTCTTCTTTCTTCTTCTTCAACCACATATCTGATAGCCTAATATTTATTTACCCCCCTCTCTCTCTATAAGTATCAGAATTTATCCTTCCCTTCCTTACTCACCTTGAAAGATCAGGTAAGTAGTCATTTCATTTGAAGAAGTTTGAACTTTAGAAGATGTGAGAACTAATAAGGTTAGAGACTATAAAACTATAGTTAAAATGATGGCTAGTAAAATACCTGTGTGCAAGACTAGATTGAAGAAGGATTCAGAGAGCAGGAAACTAGCTACTATAAATAATAATGAAGGAAACATCATCTATTATTATTACATTTTAAAATATGTGTACCCAAAGAACTTGAAGAGACCCTATAACTATATCATTGAGTTGAGAAACTCCTGTTCTAATTGTGTATGAGAGAAGAAATCCTGCCAGAAAGTTCTAAAAATGCTGTTGGAGAGTATTGTAGTTATACATGCCATGCATGTCTCCTATATGAATATTATGAATGATACTGTTAAGGATATATATTAAATGAGCCTGCTGAATAAGATAGAGGAGATTAAGCTGAAATTAGTAGAGTTAATTATGAAGAAAAGTAAAGTAAAAAAGAAAAAGAATATATAAGTAGTTATTAATAGGTAGATAGTGGATTCAGAGCTAGTAAAGATAGAAGCTGAAAAAATTACTATACTTAATATAATAGCCTCTGAACTTAAATAAAGTAGAGAAGTTGAAGAGATCATACTCAAGTAGTTATTTATAGCTTTTTTGCTGATGAAGGTAAATAAATTCCTTGAATTATTATTTTAATCTAGTTAATAAATTATGAATTAGGATATGGAGAAACACCTTAAGAAGATTAAGAGTATAATGAATGTCTTAGAGTATAAATTGATAATAATAGAGTTCAAACTGCCCCCTCTCATTCAGAATGTATGTATGATAAATCTAATATGAATGACTTATTACTAATTTATATCTTATTTATATAGTAGAAGTGGAAGTTATCTACTTCTAGGAAAATATTATCTCTAAGCTTAAAATAATGTTTATATTCCTCTATATTTATGATTCTGATAAAAAGTTTCTCAGATATTTATATAGAGATGGTGTGCAATTCTTTACTCCTAGCTACTATGCTGGAGTCTGTCCCTCAATCTGGAGAATATTATGGGTAATACTCTTTGATTATCAGACTATCAAACTCTGGTGATGTGATTATTAATGAAGAATCAGAGATAGCTATGGAATTAGAGGAGGTAAATGGGATGAGGGGTATAGAGATGGAGGAGAGTAAGTATGGTTTTTTCTAGGTTTTTTAGAATGAATTATAGGTCTATTTTTTCTTTTTTTTTTCTAAATATATAAATAGGGATAATACAATGAATGAATGTTCTTTTTAATTATTTTCCTATTCTAAAAATAAAAATATAATGAAATATTAAAGTTTTATCCTGAGGATGATATATACACAGTAAATTTAATGCTCTATAATTATATCATGGCTCTGACATGTAGAATGATAGTAGGATGATGTGGTAATTAACTTTCATTATAATTTACTCTCTAATATATTTACTAGAGTATTATGCTAGATGAATTATTAATGAAATATTAATATTATATTTTGAAGAATAATAAGAATACTGTTAAATTGAGATTTACTATCATATCATTACTCTGACATATAAAATGATAGTAGGACAGTGTGATAATTAGCCTTCATTGTAATTTACTCTCTGATATATTTACTAGAGTATTGTGCTAGATGAATTATTAATGAAATATTAACATTATATTTCAGAGAATAGTAAGTATACTATTAAATTGAGATTTACTAGTATATTATTGCTCTGATGTGTAGAATGGTAGTAGAATGAGACAGTAGTAGTCTATAATTTCATAGAATAATCATATATTATTAAAATCCTTTATGATTTTAATATATATAGGTTAAAAGCTTTAACATAAATAGAATATTAATATTAGATTTTGGAGAATGGTGATTCCACAGTAAAATCCACTTTCCATGGTGATATGATGGCTCTGATTTGTGTAATGGTGTTAGAGCTGTCAGAGCACTGTTCTGGTGGACCACAAAAATCCAGTATGGAAGTGTTTCCAAACCCCCAGAATTACTAAACTAGTGAATCATCTAATCAATTCCCATCATTATCCTTAATACCTTCGACCCCCTTGTCCTATTACTAAAACGTCTCATCACTGTTGCACATTCAACGTCTTTCTTGGCAATCCACGCCAATCCCTACCCCATGAATACTTAACATGATCAAATATAATAAATAATAATGCCAAAGTCGTGACGTGACGTGGTAGTCATACCGAGATGATGAAAGGTAGGTTTCTGTGTTGGACTTTTTTCGGCTTGTCCAGTGTTGTGCGTACTACATATAACCCCTATCTATACTATGATTTCAAACCACAGGATGTTGTTTAGCATGATATACATACACGCCGGGTGTTATTATCAGTCACTAATCGAACATACTCTGTTACCAAGTTCCAATCCGTAGCTAATGTACTATTAATGGCGATGCAACGGTTAAATAGATACTCTATTTCCTTGATGACACCCCCCCAACACAAATCCCGTCCATCGAGAAACGCTGCCAGCAGCAGGGTTTTACACCCATCGGCCCGGGGCTTTTGAGATATTATTATATCTCATCGTAGCATTCCTCGATTGACCGACCCGCCGTTGATAAACCCAGGCATTCGAATCTAGAGTATCCGTTCCGCCATCGGACCCCGGGGAGGGCGGTGCCTGGACTGCTTGTTTTCGTACATAACCCCCCCCCATATAGCGCGCTATCCTAAACAGGGAGAGACGGACGGAGCGTCGAATAAACACCTAACATCACAGAAATATGTCGTACTAAATCTCCCCCCCCTTTTTTTATTAGCACTCCTGGTGTGTTGAAGTTAAAAAGGTAGGGTAAAGGGGAAAAAACCAGGATTTTTTTTTTTTTTATTTACCATTCTCGTCATCAACTTTGCCTCTACTTCTTCATCGTCAAAATCTTCACCCATCCTCGTCATTTCGGCGGATAACAAGGCGAGCGTCTCTTCCCGGTGTTGTACAAAACTTCCGAGACGACATTCTTTAATAGCCCGCCGTATATTATCCGCGGTCAAGATGTTCAATTCGCGCCCCCGCCGTAATAACACCTCCACGACCCGGTTGTTTCCCCATTCCGCTGCCAGCATCAATGGGGTCAACCCATTTTCATCACGATGGTGGATTTGGACCCGGGAATCGTTCAATGGATCGTTCAATAGGGCCTCAGCGGTGACCGGTATATTATTTTCGCAAGCACAGCCCAGAGGGGTAATACCGCTTTTATCCACTGCGTTACGGTCGACGTCGTCGCGAGAGAGCAGAAGGGTAACGGCCTCGCTCCTCCCCTCGTGCGCTGCTGTTGCTAGGGGAGTCCGGCCGGATATGGCTCGGGCGTTGGGATCAACTCGGGCATCAGCTAGTAAGATTTTCATCGTTTCCACATTGTTGAGTTTTGCTGCGTTGTGCAAAGCAGAGCCGCCATCTAGCCCTTGAGAGTTGAGGTGTTTAGCATTGACATATTCCGATTCGAGCAGCATCCTCAAGATTCCGCGATGATCAGAATCTGCCGCGTTTGACAATGCATTGACGATTGAAGTTTCGAATGTCTCAAGCTCGCTTAGCTTGAAGTTATCTAACAACAGCCGCACAATAGCTTCGTGACCCTCTCTGCAAGCCCATTCTAGAGGCATGGAATAGTTTCGATTCCACTCGCGCATGTCCATACTAGGTGACCTGAGTAGCATGTCGACAATCACTGGGAGGTCCTTTTCCATTGCAATCGACAATGCGGTCCCTTCACTACCATGGAAATTCACGTTAATAGAGGCGCTTTTCAGAAGTTGTCGGACCACTTTTTCATCACCGTTCGTTGCCGCCCACACCAATGGAGTAGTCTCCTCAAACCGATCTGTCTGGTTGGGATTAGCACCCTTCTCCACCAGAAGGCCTACAATGCTATCATATCCAAACGCCACAGCAAGCAGTAGAGGAGTTTCTTTGGCCCCGTATTGGAAATCTATGCCAGCTCCCCCGTCAAGTAACAAGCGCACAATATTCACGTCGTTGGCTATGGCAGCACGATTCAAGGCAGCGTTTCCATCCTTGTTTTCAGAATCAAGCCGGACTCCTTCGAGATTCATGAGAAATCTCACCACAGCCTCATGGCCACCGAATGCCGCACATCGCAGGGGCGTTCCAAAGTGACAGTGCTCATAGGTGGGAGAAGCGCCAAGGGGGTTAATCAGAAGCTGCAAATCAGACACGCTGCCGGTACTTGCTGCGGCTATTATACCCCTCTCGATTGGCGTAATCATGGACATTTTTTTAGATGGCATGTCATCTATTTCAAACCCACGTAGGGCTATAAGTGTCCGGTAAGTGTCCATCTCGCCCATTGCAGCCTGGATTAGGCCATGCCTGTATTTCAGAGAACCGGCCTTCCGATCGCTCATTTCTGGTATGAGGAGATCTGCAGCGTCTTCAGCAGCCTGGAGTATCTCATTGACTAACTGACAATTTCCTGGCGTCTGGCGAGAAGCAGCATTCTCAACACTCTGGCTCAACAGTCGAGTGACAAACAGGAGTTTGGACCGAGTTACTGGGGCGGTATTGAACACAAGTTTGTGAAAATGAGATTCCGCCTTCCGGATCTTCCTTAGAAAGCAATCAATGATCGTAGTGTCGAAGCGTTCTGTTTGATTTGTTTGTGTTGTGTGGTTAGCTGATTAACGGGCTTCCGTCTGATGCTGTGGGGAGCTTTGTACATGTATTTATTATACATACTGCAGACAAGTCTCGCGCCGGGGTGGACAGAACTGATTTCCAATCTGTGCCGCTTGAAACGGGGATAGAGGAGATGGAAAATTTCATCAAGGATCTCTTGGGGTAGGTCGGTGAGCTTCATTTTGGTGTATCGTAGGCTTCCAAGTTTGGCGGCGAGGCTGTCAGGTCCTCTCACACGACACAAAAGGGAATGAGTGAATGATGGATTAAATAACTAGAGGAAATGAAGGGACTGATGAATGACAAGGGTCATTCCAAAATATTGGTCAGACAAGAACAACACAAAATTCTTCAAGAATTCAAGGATTCGATGTCTGGGGCTGTTTGCTGCTGTTCATTAAATAGAGAGAAAATCGTCACAGGAAAGCAGGGGATTTCCCCAGCCTCCCCTCAAATAATCAATCCGTTCTCATATTGTGCCACTTTGCGGGGTATGCTTGACCAGTTGCCGTATGTGTGGATCTCTTCCCAGCGCATGGCTCGTATTTATAAAATAAAGCGCTGCTGGAAGACGGAGCAAAACCCCAGTCGAAGGGAGCTGGATACAACCTCTCCATATGCTGTGTGGAAGTTTTCTGCCAGGTCGACTTGGGTAAGGAGGGGGACGGACGAAACTTCGTGGAGTCCCTGGGAAAGCCAAAAATAGATTCTAGATAGATGGGTAGGCGAGCCGAAAGCCCAGCTTCTTTGGCAGAAAATGTCTAGCAGGTTGAGGCTGAGCACGGTATCCCTGGTTCATATATGTACTCCGTAGCGACGTTGAAATAAACAGTTTTATTTGGCATTTTCTCTGTCATTCTCCCCGCGCGATGACTGACATTGATTGTCACTTGCAGAGCGGAGAATGGCTGCGGATGGCTGCGAATGGGGACGGACGAGAGCAAGGGTGATTCATAGGGATCTGCTGGGTTGGGTCGTCCATCAATCCACTTTCCAGGCATTAGTTGGCGTTGGTCTGGATGATGTGAACCTCGTATGTGGATTCTGTGAAGCTGGGATATTTACGCGGATATGCCTGACAGTATCATGTCAGAATGTCAGAAATGAGATCTCCGTCTCACCAAGTGGCCACAAAACATCCCATCTTGTTCGCCTGTTCGCCTGCTCCCCCTGATAGCCAAGCTTTGGGCCAGCTGCTGGTTAACTTTAGCCTTGCAATCCCTCATCAGGTTGACTGTTTCCCACCAGTCAACAGCCTCCAGTCAGCACCTAAACAGCACCCACGCGGGCCAGGGCTGTCTGTTTCCAAAGAGTCTAAACCGCGAACTGCTTAGGAGAACTCCACTTGGGCGAGTCTCATCTAGTTTGATATGCAGCCGCAGCCCGTGGCTTATGCCCACGACCTTGTGACGACGCCCACCGCTTTCTCTGTGCCGAGGCCTGCTGTAGCGTCGCGAAGAGGGCCTGAGGGACGTGGGGTTAGCGGGGGAAGACGGTGTACCGAAGACTTCTCCATGGGTTTGGGGCCGATCGTCCAGGGTGTGTTTAAAACTGTATCTTGCCCAGAAGTCAAAAAGCTTCCTGTTCGTGAGACTTTGCTTTTTTGACTCCACTCCTATTTTCATTGCTGTGAAATTGTGAGTTGGATTGTCGTTGGTCTCGATGTGTGCGACTGACCAGTGACCACGGAGTAGAAAACGGCCGGGATAGATTAATTATTGCTTGACCTAAGAATAAACAAGCTGCCTCGTCATAGCCCCCAAGTACTCCGTACTCCATAGTTACCAGCCAGGATCCGTGGATGCAAAACTGGAACCAGGAAACTTGAAAGCGTAATGAGCTGCGGCTCCAAGGCTCAAGGCTGATATGGGTTCGGCAGGTCACAGGTACGCGGTCGGCCACGCTAAATGCGTGTGGAGACAGGTACCAGTGACCCGACAGCCGCACTTTGGCCTCCCCATCTTTTCGTCCGCTCGTCCTCCTCTCCCCATGGTTGCGACGAAGCCTGTTCTCCCGCGCCGCTTCGATTCAATCGGCCCGCTGCCTTTCGCTGGCGCTGTCAATCCTTTGCTCCCGCGTCTCTCCAGCTTCTTTCGGTCTTTTCTTTTTCTCGCGTTGATCTTCCCGTTTCCCCTCTCGCTGACGACCCGAAATCGTGGTTGTTGTCCTCGCTCTCTCGAGCCTTAATACGCGGTTCGCTCCCTCTACCGTTGTCCATTAGAGTCTTCGAAAACGACAGATGCGTGCCTTCTCGAGTCTCGTCTCTTGTGTCCGCTTGGTTTCTTTGTTCGGTTCTGTTCGGTGCTGTCGGTAACCGCGATCATTCTGCCCTCTCCCCCAGCCCCATCCCCCGCTCCCAACAATGAAATGCAGCCTTCGATTCGCCCTGAGCATAGCCTTCGTACTATTCCTCCTCGGCTGGTTCCTCGGGGGCGTGATTTTCGACAACTTCGACCAATATAGCACCAAAGCCTATCTCATCGATTCGTACAATCTGCGCTTCCACCCTGAGCTGGTTCGCCCGCACACCAACACCAGCCCCGATGGCAAGGTCGGGGATAAGATAATTGTGATGGCGAAGCTGGAGGAAGAAGATGCAGATTGGGTAGAGAGCGTCCCCGAGTATGTTGAATGTTCCCGCATCATCTCCGTTGACGAAGTGGCCGCCGCAAAAGTCGTGCAAATCCACTGTGGACGCTCATTTGGCTAACCCTGTGCCCCTTTTCCCGTACCAACAGCTGGCAGCGAGCTATATACGTCGTCAACCCCTCACAAAAATCCCGCGAGGACCCCAAAGTCCTAACCACTCCGGCCAACAAGGGCCATGAGTCAATGGCCTACCTCTCCTACATCATCGACAACTACGACTCCCTCCCGGCCACCATGGCCTTCCTCCACACACACCAGTATGCATGGCACGTCGACCCGCCCTTGCACAATAACGCTCTTGCGATGGAGACACTCCAGCTCGATTACGTCCAGGATAAAGGCTACGTCAATTTGCGATGCAACTGGAACCCTGGCTGCTTGAACGCGCACAGGATCAATGCGCATGTTACCGACGAGGTGTGGCACGAGATATTCGCAGGGACCAGCACGCCGCCGCTGAACGAATCGTCGTTATCGTCGTCGCTAGCAGGCACAAATCTGAACCAGACTCCGCCGCAGGGCATCCGCAAACCCAAGGAGGTCGGGGCCGCGTGCTGTGCCCAGTTTGCAGTATCCCGCGATCAGGTTCGCAAGCGGCCGCGGGAAGACTATATCCAGTTCCGGCGATGGGTGCTGGATACGACGCGGAATGATGCTACCAGCGGACGGGTCATGGAGTTTCTGTGGCATATTATATTCGGGCAGAATTCTGTGTTGTGGGTTTGACTCCTTCGTTTATTATATGCATACCCCTTTCCTTCTCTGTGGAAGGCATTTTCGACCTCCGTTTCAGACGCCCTATTGGAAGAAACATGTTCACTAATATTTTATTATTCCCCAATAGCTGCCCAGACCAAGAATTCTGCTACTGCGCGGTTTTCGGACGATGTTCATGATCTTTATTTTTATTTCGTCAATCACGCCTATAAAAAAACCTCTAATTAATAATCTCCGCCAATTCTTCCTCCAGCCATTTTCCCTCCTGGGTTGGGAAGGTAGCCAGCCAGCCCAGTCTTCCAAACAATTCCTTCTCCGTAAATTTTTGTCTTTTAAGACTATCATAATACCACGGCACGGTCCGGTTTCTCTTAATATTCTTGGGTTTTTTATTTCCGGATATGGAGCAGCATAGACTGGATTACAGTTATGTGGCGGGGTTTCTTTTACGTTTTATTAGTTTACCCTCGGGGGGGCGCGCGGTGCTAGGGAGTGTTCTCTGTTCGTTATTTATTTTAACTATATATCCATTTCATACATTTTTTCCCTGGCATTTGTACTTACTTACTATATCGATTATGCCCCCATCTATGATCTAGAGGCGAGGGGGGGAGGGGAGGGCCTATGCGTCCCTGTTATCCTGCCTTACTATCTCCGTCTCGAGAGGGGTTACTATTATTTTTTTTGGTATCACTTTACCCGATGAGAATATATATGATGTGATAGAGGATGTGTATCTTGATCATTTGAAAACTACGGCATGGTTTTCTTCTCTCTCTCTCTCTCTCTCTCTCTCTCTCTCTCCCTCTCTCTCTCTCTCCTCACTGTTTGCAAGAACGACAAGACACCCTTCCGCAAAAACGAATATTTGTGAGTCTATGGTGATATAGTGGATATGATGAATAGGGGGTGGTATGACCTTTGCGGCAGACGGAGCTGTGGTGGATAGTCCGTGGCGGTGACTGTTGTTCGGGCTTGAAAGGGATAGAATGGACAGATTTGGTTATGGATGTTCCATGGAAATATGTGTTGCGGGGATGCTACTACATGGGGTACTGGGGTGCGTGTTGGATGATGGATGGAGAGACGGGTTGAAATGGTGGTTTATTCCTGCTGTGCGGGCCGCGTCTATAGGCTTGGGATATAACATTTGCAAGTAAGAGAGTAAATAAGGAAAGAAAAGGGAAACGGGAGAAGAGAATAAAGGCAAAACAAAACGACCATGCCTCCTAAAACACAACTGACACGCAGGTCTGGATCGATCCGTCTGTCTGAAAAATCTGTCTCTGCATCTCCTACCGTATACATCATCCATCCACCCCCTCCCCCTCCCCCTCCCCCTCCCCCTCCCCTTCAAAATACCACCTACCCCCTCTTCACCAACGTCCCAGACAAATACGGAAGAGTCGACCACTCAAACCACCTCTCAACATCAACCTTCTCCCAACCCCCCTCCCTCCCCGCAGCCTCCAACAGCATCCTCTCCGTATCCCGATTCAAATGACAATCGCCCATAAAAAAGCTCCACCCCAACCACGTATACACAAACTGCATGAAGCGCGCACCAAAGCTACCCTTCCGCATCCCCCTTGTCCCCGCCCAGAACGGATTCACAACATGCTCGCACACCAGCATCTTCCCGCCCGGTTTCAGCAGCGAATACAAGCCCGCGATCGTCTCGCGCGGGTTGGGAACAGAGCAGAGCACGCGCACGCACACGATCGTGTCGAAGATCCCTTCCACCTCTACTACCTCCTCCTTACCATCGGGCTTCTTCTTGGTCTTCTTCCTGGTCGTCTTCAACAGGCCCTGCTCGGCTAATGCGGGGACCAGCGTCTTCCGCTCCGCGCTGCAGGGCAGAATCTGATACTTACTGCCGAGCCCGCACGCCTGGATTTTGGCGTTGAGGTCTGCGTGCAGGCCTAGACAGGGCTCGGCGCCGTACATTTTGCGGAGGTTGGGGTTCGTGAAGAGTTCGGATTGGGAGCCAGTGCCTGGGCCGATGTCGAGGACGACGCCGTCGGCGGTCGCGAGGAGGGCTGGGAGTAAAGCTGAGGAGCCGACGCGGGGAGCATCGGAGGGGGGTGCGCGGGCGCCTGGGTGGGTGAGTGGAGTGTTTGTTAGTTTTGGTTTTGTTGGGTTGGGGGGGTTGAGTGATGAAAGTTGATATTTAAAATCCCTTGCCCCGTTCCCCCCTTTTTTGACTACTTGATATTGCGATTCCAACACAGGCTCAGGATTCGAGATGAAGTCGGTGGGGTTTTTAAAAGCTGTCCAGCACCTCCAACTAACGGCTTCTCCGCTTGAGATTGGGGGGGTGGAGGGGGGTAGATAAAATAAATAAACTCCACTAACCTGAAAATTTGATCCAAAAATTCGAAAACGCCTCATCGCGGATCTGCTGTCCGCGGAGTATCGGCGCCAGAATCTGCCCGCGTCTGAACACCGTCTCTAGGAGGACGGCTATATAGTCTGTAGAGGAAGAAAGCAAGAAAGGAAGGCCAATGCTCCATGAAGCCCGCTGGTGGGCAGACGGGGCAATGGGCAAGGGAGGAAATGGTTAGCCGTTGTGCATACGATTTGGAGAATGGAGAAGACATGGGATATGTTGTTCTGGCCCAGATATATTGGTTAAGTATATAGAAATAGAGGCATTGGGTAGGAATAAGTAGCCCGCCCTATCCATCCCGTCAACCGACAACGGGCAGGAAAGGGGTCTGTAGGAGAAGAAATGCAACTCGAATATCAAATGTTGATACTTTCATCCAATCGATAAATCAATCAATCAATCAATCAATCAATCTCCCCGAAAAAAGACAACGATAGCCTGATCCTACCGCGTCGTGGAGAGAAAGAGAGCTGTATGAAATTCAAACGCAAAAAAAAGCCCATACATAATACAACAAGATCCCCAGTAGAGAAAGAAACAAAAAGCGAAAACGCAAACACGAGAGCTTTTATCAAAACAAAAGAAAAAGAGAGATAAGTACTCACGATAAGCCGCCATAGACCCCAATACCCCCGGGTCCACGAGACCCTGCAGCCACTCTGCAAAGGTTGGCGGGCCCCTTGAAGCCATGGCAAAAAAAGGGAAGATTGAATAATTGAATGAGAGGCTCTAGATTATATTGGGGGGGTTTCTTTCATTGGTTCTCTTTCCCTGTCTAATCGTTTGGTCAGTTTTGGTTTCTGGGATGGGATGGAGATGAGATGAGATGGATGGGGGGGTTCCCGCTCGTTAGTCGAAGCAGGTACGTTTGGATAACCGATGTAGCTGAGGCTGCTGAGCTCAGGACGCGCGGTTAATGTATGTACTTACACAGCTGAGAAAATATTTTTATTTTTGTTTATGACCTAGTAAACCGATCAGGGGTGCTGAAAGGAAGAGGAAGGTGAAGAGGAAAAGAAGTAGCAAGGGAAGACAGTTTAAAAAGAGTCTGAGAAATTATACAAAGTTGCCGAGAGGGAAATCGTTCCATACTAGTACATTTAACTCACAAGCTTAAGCTTTCCAAGCTTTTTGATATGTGAGGATTCACGTGATATCAGCAAGCTGCCCGCGCCATACTGGACTATTATGGCATGCTGGAACGGACATTGGGGAACACTAAACTGCTTGTGGAGCGGTAAAAACACAGCTGGAAACAGGGATTGATATACTGGGATAGGTTGGCAATCTCCCAGGAATGGAAAATGCACTAATCATGCTAGGCGAACACCGAGCTTAGTAGGTAGTAGTTGAGATAACTACTAGCTGCCGAAGTATGTCGGTCGAATAGAGCCAAAGGAATTTTGTTGCAGGCTGCATGCTCTCGTCGTATGCGGGTATATAGTGAAATGATAACCACCTATCTATAGAATATCCAACCAAGTCATATAAACATAAAAGGTATCCATCTATCAATCAATCATTCATAACGTTAACAAGACAGTTAGCCTATCCAATTGGTTGAAACGGGAACTAGGTTTTGTTCCCAGGGCTTCTCCGGCAATCCCGTCCAAGGTCGGCAAATACCCCCGTCACCCCTGACCAACAGCCACACCCCTCCTCCCCTCTGGCTTCGGCCGCCCGGGCGGCCACCAATCAAACAAATCCAACGCCTCCTCCGTCCAGGGGCCCTGGCCTTCCTCGTCGACATCTACACACGTCGCGACGTGCTGGTTCCGCTTTGGCGCAAGGAGGCTCTGGCGCGTGCGCGGGACGGGGGCGGCGGATATCGTGTGTAGCGATGATGTGTCTGAGAGGGATTTTTGGAGGGGTTTTGCAGGAGGAAGCTTAGCGTTTGCTGGTTGGGGAGATGTATCGGTCTCGTTTTGGATTGGGAGAGGTTGGGGATGGGGTTGGGGCGCAGTATCGACTCGCGATGTGACGGCGATGTCTGAGTGGCTACGAGAGAGGGGTCGAGGGGAAGATACTGGTTTATTAGCAGGAGGTGGAGGTGGTGGGGGTGGCGGGAAAGCATTATTGACGCCTATTGTGCGCGGGATGTCTGAGTGGCTTCGGGCAAGAGGTCGATGCAGTGATACAGGCTTATTGGCCGGAGGGTTTAGTGGTGGTGGCTCTGTGATAGGTTCTAGAACTGGATCTTGGACGGGAGGAGTAGGCTCCCGCTCTTCTCGTAACCGGGGCGGTGGTTTCTGGCCGCTCGGTTTGAAAAACTGATGCAGGTTCTTGTTCTTTTGCTGCGGAGGGGATGGAGGAGCGGCTTCTTCGAGCGCATGTAACATTGAGCTAGAGGGGACGAAATGGAGGGTGCTGCTGATGTCTGTTGATGCGAGAGTTGCCGATTTAAAGGCAGGTATAGGAGGGGGGATATTCTCGGTTTCTGAGTCCGAATCTTCAATAAGTATTGAGGGTTGTTTGTCTCGTGGTTTCATGTTCTTCGCATTCCTAGTGCCATCTGGAGGCTTTGTGGATGGGCGGGATTGGGGGAGTAGATCTTTGTACATGAGTTTTTTGCGGGGTTTCTCTGTAGCTATACGTAGAGTATTTGCGACACCGTTCGAATTGGATAAATCTATGAGGGGCTGTGTTTTGGTCCCCTTCCCTTGTTCAGCGGCGGTGGTCAGGATGGGTTTTGAGGATTTGGAAATTTTCGAGCGGTTGCGTGGCAAACCGCCTGCTGATTGAAAGGGGGAGGTAGAATTCGAAGCAGTGGCATATGAATTAGTATCACGAAGCGGACCATGGCGCGCTGGCACATCGACATCCCTTTCCTGGGCACTGGCGACAGTCTTCTGTCTCTTGGGAGGCCGCTCAACTGTGGTAGGAACTGGGTCAGCCGCGATCTGGTGACGCCTCTCATACGGAGATCTGTCCAGTGCCGCTGTCCTTCCAATCGGAGTCCTCCTGATTCCCAGCACCTCGTTCAATGACTTTATGTGCCCAGACGAGGCTGGGGCTGGGGTACTGAACGCAGTCCCTGGGCGATTCGTTCCGGGAGAAAAGGCCTTCGCCGGGGAAGAGCCAGCACCATGTTTCCTCTTGTCCAACAGCTCCGTCAGATCCGTCTGGCTCTTTTCGACGCATTCGCCCACCTGGACAAGAACCCCTCGTTCCAACTCTAGCTCGTCGCCGTCATTTAGCTCTTCACTCTCGCGCCAGTGTAGGTCTCCTATGAAGTTGCCCGGGACATCATAGACCATAACCCGCCTGTTGAAGGTGTGGAAGCGCAGGAAACCATCCTGCCATCGTTTTGCCTTGCGCCTGAGATCGTGGGTGAATAGACAGCGGAACTTGATAACGGGGGCGGTGTTCTGGGTTGGGGGGACGAGGGAGGATGCGGTGGAATTCATGGCTGGCGGCACAACGGGGAACCATCCTACCGCAGCACCATGTCATCTAGTAATGTCATCGTCGCCGCCGTGAAGCCCTCGTTGTCGTGTGGTTGGTTGTAGTATATTTTGATATTTTGATATTTGAAGTCGACGCGACGACGCGACTTGCTGAGTCAGCAGCCACTTAACGTGGGGCCTTGGCATCAGGTACTGGTACATCGGGCCAAGCTTTATCTTAGCGGGGGATCAGGTACCGGTACCTGGCCGAAACACGCCTATCTCCGCCAGTCGAGATGAAGCCGAAGATGAATTTAATTCGAGATAGAAATACCAGCTAAGAGCTGCTTGGTCCTCGCGCAGCTACTGGGTGTATTCCCTCCCTAGTTGCTGGGGTCCGCGTAGTTGCCGCCGCCAGCCCGTCCGACATCTCTAGGCGCTGGGATATTTTTTTCTCCCCATCCCCATCTCTATCTCCAACTCCAACTCCGTCTCTCGTCCCTCATCCCAAGCCCAGCCCACGCCATTAACCATGAGGGCGGTCTTCCCAGTCCTTGTCGGCCGCAGATAACCAGCTGGGCCAGCTCTGCCCGCCAGAATTGCATCACCTCGCTGCCCGCCTGTCCCACTAAGCTGATCAACATCCACGCCAAGATCTGCCTCCGTCTCCCTCTGTCTCGCTCAGTCTTCACCACCGTCGTTGCTGACAGGCTCTGCTACTGCTGACTGCTGGTTCCCGTCGCCCGTTTCCCACCAACATCTCACTGCTCAGGCTTGCGCTGTTCCGTCTCCCACCGCCAGCCCTCAAGGTGCAGAGGTGAAACCCACCCGCCCCAGGGATCTCCACTAGTGACGCAGCCCGTTGCACCCGCAACTGTGGTTGTCCCTCGCCGCTGTTCGTCCGCCCTTCTCAGACGCCCGCTTGAGAGACACCGCCCCTATATCTCCCTTGAAGCAGCGGGCCACTCGTCGACTGTTCCCCCGCCCTCGCCGAGAATTGACGCCCACGGCTCCCCCGGACTGTTCCTCCTTACAACTTGGCACCATGCAGTCCGTACACAGGCAGTTTGGGAAGTTTATGAAGCGGTCCGCAGACGACAGCCAGGTCTCTGTCTTGCTCAAGGACTTTGATGATGCGGATAAGCTGCTGGCTAGGGTATGCAGAAACAATCTTCTATGCGGCCTTGTGGATGAGGAAACAGCTCTGACAATTAGCGGTGGTCTATAGGTTATCGACTCGAGCAAAGCATGGCGTGACGCGTGGACTGCTATTTTGTCGTACCAGGCTCGTCTGGTCCACGAATTCGAATCCCTCTACGGGCCCATTGTAGGCTCCTCAGAGCCCTCCACCCACCATATCCCCGTTGAGACCCCAGAGGCTACGCTTTCCCGGACAGCTCGACTAAACGAGGCATACGAGGACTTGATGACGGAGCTTCTCACGGAAGTCAATAGTGTGGATGAGAGAATGATAAAGCCGGCAATGGATGCCAAGGACTATCTACAACCGTTCAAGAAGATTATTAAAAAACGCGATGACAAGAAGGTGCGGTTCCTTGTCTCATTGCTTATATTCATATTTTTAATTTTCTGGAAGAATATATGGCTACATTTAAGGCCTCTCCAAAGCTACAAGGTATATTGACATGCTATTCTCCGCAGTTGGATTTCGAACGATATCAAAACCGTGTTGATACATCTCGAAAGAAGACGAAACGGTCAGATAGGGACAATGCTGCGCTGGCAAAGGCAGAGATAGACCTAAACAAAGCAAGAGAGGTTCGTTCAATGCTGAACATACGAACGCTTTCTAAGCATGAGCTAAACATCATACAGGATTATAATGCTGCGGACGACCATCTTCGAACACATCTTCCGCCATTGATTACTGCCACCTTCTCAATCCTCCCCCATTTACTAGCCGCCCAGATTGACATCCAAAACACCCTCCTCGCCCTCTATTACACAACTCTCCACAACTACTGCGAACAGGAAAACTTCCCCTCTCCACCGCCCCCCATGGACCTGGTAATCCAAACCTGGGAGCGAGATATTGCCCCCGCACAGCGCGAAATAGAAGCAATCAGCTGTCTTACTCACGGACGGGGCGCCCGCCAACCCCGTACCTCCGACGAACATCGCAACGGCTCATTCCCAAACGGTCTCGGCTCCCGCCGCACAAGCAACCACTCCGCCATCCGCAAACCATCTGTCTCCCCGATCCGCCCCATTCGCGCCCCCTCTCCCGTCCTAGAATCAAAACCCCGCCCGAACGGCACTAACGGCCACTCCCCTTCCAACACCATCTCATCAAAACCCAGATACTCACCCCCGATCAGCAACGAGCCACCCGACTACGCCAACCCACCCAGTACCGGAGGCGTTACTCCCACGGGCTACGCCCCCGCCGGCCCGCGAATGGACTACTTCAGCCGCGAACGACAACCATCTGGTCCACCGCCAGGCTCCACACCTTCTCTCAGTATGACGCCCATCGCTGCCGCGGTGGCTGCGAAGAAGAAGCCCCCGCCACCTCCACCACGAGCAGCATCCAGCCATGCGGTGTTTGTAACGGCGTTGTATGACTTTGCTGGCCAGGGCGCGGGAGATTTGGTATTTAGGGAGGGGGATCGGATTCGCGTGCTGAAAAAGACCGATAGTACGGATGATTGGTGGGAAGGGGAGCTAAAGGGAGTTAGGGGGAGTTTTCCAGCTAACTATTGCGAGTGATATGATCGGGATTGGGGGTCGGGATTGGACCGGAACCGGACCGGCCCCCTTTTTATGCCATTGCGCACTTATTTTGGTGCCCGTTTTGCTGTTTTTCTGTATGTGTTACGAGTTTTGTTTTGTTTATTTTTCCTTTCTAATACACTAACTGTCTTATCTTCTTTCGTCATTCTCTTGTTACTTTTTCGTTGGCGAAGTTTTTTTTTCTCATCCTCCTCAGCTCCCGACTTCCCCCTTCTTCTTCTTCTTCCTCTTCTTCTTCTTTTTTGGTTCGGTTTGGTATGTACGAGAAAAAGAAATTACATATAATCATTGACCGCAGGTATAAATATTTGTTCTCTCTCCTTTCCCCCTCTCTCTTTCTATGTGTGGCAGAGAAAAGGGAAGCAAGAGAAGAAAGACCCGGGCTTTCTTTTTTTTTTCCAAATGTCTCTCTACAGAACTTATAATGAGATCGATTGTCAGGAATAACTAACTAAAGTAGCTATTATCCACACTGCTTATCTTAGTTCTTTTATTCCTTCAGTGGTGCGCATCCATAGTGAAGACTCAAGAGCAGGGGATGGTTTGATATCCGTATATACCGGTTGGTTATCTCTCCATCAGTCACCGAAACAGTAGTCAGGTCTTCTCTCACTCTTATATAATAATACCCTTCCTCCATCCTCAGGGGACCATGATTTAAAATCAGCACCTTATAAGTTACTTGATTGTAAAACCCGTCTATATACATTCATCCGTCCATCCCAGCACGTACATACGTACGTACATAAAACTATTCAAAAACCACCCCACCACCCACCTTGACAATCTCCATACTTACCCCAGCCTTCATTCAGCTGCCCCATATATCGTACACAGTATGTCGATCATTCCGGAACGTGCTTAGGTTTGGGATTGTTGGGTGGTGGTGACGGGGTTTCCTGTTTATTTATTTCTCCCCCTCTCATCCTTGCTGTTCTGTTGTTTTGCCGGGGGGGGGCTGGTATGTAGTCACGTTAGTTTATGGGCCAAAAAAAAGGGTAAAAGGAAAGAAAAGGAAATAACCAGACATATCTACCTGATATAAAGTTGAATTGCCGCCTCCCACCTCCCCCCCCTTCTCTTCATTGGTTTAGTGAGAGGTAGTAGTCAACTAGTTAAGTTACGTCATTTCTCCTTTTTTTCCCCGCTCAGCTCAGCTGCGGCTCTTGGCTCTCTCCATAGTTACCATCCCTGAATATCTGCCAGGGCGTATGGAGAGCAATGATATACACAAGGACATACGTAGTGTGCGTAGTGCGCGTATCATTCGTTTCTTATATTAGATAACTGGCTTCAGCCTTCATGTATTTATACCGGCGGGATAGAAAAAAACGGCGGTGTGTTATTACTAGCAGGAAGTCTCTTGTTAGCACTGACAGAAGGCGCTTTGGTTTTCTAAACGAACTCGTTATTATAAGACTGGGGTATTATGGCCCCTAATCTCACAGAATGAGCTTGCAATAAACCGTGTTAATTAAATAAAACCTGATAGAACAATGCATACACATATTATACAAATTTGTCCAAATTCTCTCGTAATGGGGAACTCCAATATACTCCAATTTGTCCGAATCCCAAAAGGATAAATATGCCAAAAAAAGAGCAAACAATACTTGGATGTTGTACACCTTCTCATGCAATGGGGAACTCGAATATATTCATATTTGTTGGAGTTCCAAGTCAATAAATATGCCCCAAAAAATGAATCCACTCGCTCCCGTATGGCTCTCCATCAGTATGGCGGGGGATTGTCGATAGGACACGGGATGTAATCGTAGTGTGGCGGCTGTGGTGTAACTACGTTCGCGTCAGAAGTAGGAGTTGCGTGAGGTTCAACGCTATCCTCAGGGGGGACGGGTGCAGCAGCGGGGCGTTGCATTTCGATATCTTCCTCGACTTGGAAGTTCATGTGAAACCACTTTTCATTTATTTGAAGTAGCACGCTCCTTAGGCCCAGGCGGAACAAATTTAAGGCAAATGCCACGATGACCCAGGAGACCATCATCGAGAAAAGGTAAATCTGCCCAAGTTCTTGAACGGAGTCCTGTGTGGTGACTTGCCCGTATTTCTCGATACCGCGCATGTTGTTGTAGTCCGCGTCGGGGAGTTTTGCTTGCATAGAGGATGACGTATGGTACCAGCAGAAAATCAAGCCGATGTTGCAATAAAATTGGAGGCATATATTCTCGTCACGAGGATCCCTTTCATTGACCGGTCTCTTCCCGAGAATAACACCGATGAAGTTAATGCAGTGGAAAACTATCACTATCCCAAGAACCACTACGGCAAGAAGGGAAAAGACGGACGTAGCTGAGGCATAGGCTCGAACGAGTTCTGGGAAAGTGATGCTCAACTGCTTAAAGGCATTCATATAGGATACCCACTGGGACCCGAGCAGAGAAAATATGATGATATTCCAAAAAGCGAGAGTGAGGCTGAATAAACAGTAGGGGAACATTAGTTTCCATTTGCGAGTTGCGCAGCCCAGGAACAAAATTGCATAGAACACTCCTATGGCCGATAAAAAAACCTGGCTTTCCGACCAGAACAGGGAAAACCACGGAGAGTCGCCCGACGTAGTTTCGACTTTATGGGAATTAGGTTAGAAAGACAAATGACACATGCTAATGTGGAGCAGCACCTACCCATGATGATTCAAATGTAGGTACTTGTTGGATGGAGATGCTTCTTTCGCGAACGCGACGAATGCAACAAGAAAGACAGAGAGGCGTGGGCGGAAATAGTAAAATGGGAAGAAAAGAACGATCGAGGGCACCTGCGCACTGTGCTTCTTCCAAGGTTATTCGCTGGCTGATCTGTTCTATCTTGCTGCTTCGATTTGCGGTTGGTTCCGGCGTGGTAACTAAAATGTCTGTAAGGAGAACGAGGCCAGGAAGATCAACGAGCAGTTTTTCTGGTCAAGAATGAATAAGCAGAAGGGGATTTGGCTTGGATGTAAAGGCCTGATAGCAGAGGGAGCTGGTAGATGGACAAGTGACTGAAAGGAACGGTGGAAAGAAGCAGCAGCGGAGACGAAGAGAAATAAGCCAAGCAGACGAAACTCTGTCTCCAACGTTCTTCATATCTCCGTTTTGATGTCATCTTTAGCTTTTCTGTTCGTCATTTGTTTGGGCCATCCCGACTTTCCAGACTTGATGAGGGTGGTTAGAGTTCAATTACTTCTTTAGGATTGATTTTGGATTATTTTATCCAAAGAGTCCCTGAAGAAGAATACCACTTGCCGACATGAACAAGGTCCGACTTGATGTACGATTGTAGGGTATATACTTTACCCGTAGCCATCCTGAACAAGAACCTGAAATGCATAATAGCGATCATATAGCTATCTCAGCGTAGGCGTAAATCAGCCAAGGCATTAAGCTTTCCGCCAACTCTCGCTTGGTTGCCCTCGTTCCTGCCAAAACTCTCGTCCCGACCCATTGTGTCAAAACTTCCTTTTTCGGAAAGTCAAAAGGGCCCCCGCCCCCCGGGCCGAAGGTAAGGAAGGGGTGATGACCCAGCCCCGACGAAGTCCGGAAAGCCAGTCAGAAGCGCTCCCAAGGATAGGAAGTCACAAGGAGAATGGAACAATATAGACAAAATACAATACTAGCCATATTGTTCCTGTGGAATCCCTTTATACAACGTATCCCAAACAAAGGTAATAAACATAATCGATATGGGCAGGCTAACTGCGCCAGTAAGGAGAGAAATGAATGACATCACTGCTAGCCTGGAAGGGGAAGCCCAGCAGAATAGGTATCATGTGCTTATCCATACCTATAAAGGAGAAAGGTAACCAAAACAGGGGGGTAATATAGAAGATGATATACACGTATGAATGGAAATCAGGCAGCCTAGCGGACGGACCAATAGTAATTATAGCAAGCCACTCGAGAAGAGATAATGCTGCCATATCTACAGAGAGGCCCTTACTAAAGGAAGGCATTCTCGGTCGCATTCTCTGCCGCACCCGTCTGGCGCCTCCTATCACTTAAGAATAGATCCACCATACGCTTGCTGCTGATCGTCGAATGAATATCTCCCAGAGCCGCCCAGTTATTTTTTGTGTACGTCCTAGCATTCCTCGAGTTCTCGTTATTGATCCCAACGGTATCTCTCCTAGTGCGCATGGAGTTCAGACTTTTGGCCGTTGTGAGTCTTCTAGGATTGGTAGGTTGCTGGGTTGGGCTGTCCCTTTCATCGTTGCTAGGAATGGATACCTTGTTCTGGACAGATTTTGAGTTCCTTGTCGGTGTAACTGGTGACCCCATCATGGTAGGTCTTGTTTTGGAATAGACCAACGGGGAGCAATCTGGGCTTTTCGACATGCTCCTAGGATCAGGCGAAGCAGTTGGTGTAGCCGACCCAGGATTAGGATCGGGGGAGAGATGGACACTTAGAGGGGATTGTGATCTAGCCACAACCGATGGCTTCTGAACAGGCGTGTGCGAGAGGGAAATCGAAGTAGCTGGTGATAGACGCAACGGCCGGGAGAAATTATTCTGCGTAAACGGTTTTAGCTCAAGCAACGGAGGCCTTACGTCTAAGCCTGACACGGGATTAGAAGGATTCCGGTTGATTTGCAAAGGCTTAATGGGGGATTCTCCGTCATTTTCGTCGAATTTTTCATCGTTGATCTGAGTATCTTCCCAATAGTGGGAGTTCGGCCTCCTATAGGACTGTGACTTTGGAGTATTGCCAGAGGGAGAGTTGTCAATAAGATCCATCTGTGAACTCATCCACGACTTCCACTCGGCACTTCCTTTATTTTGTCGGTCGCTACAAATATAACCGCCAGACTTCTGCGGCCTATAGGGAAGCCTCTCGCTGGCCAGTATGGTAACTGTTCCTCGTTCGTCGCTCGATTCGGAAAAATCTAAATCTCTTTTGGTTTCGTACCGTCTCGGGGTATCTCCGCTCGTAGTCCTCGAATAGACGCTGGGCGATACGGGCGACCCTCCCATAGCTCCAGGGCGTGATATTATTACGCTCCCGGTGTCGTCATCTGGGCTCGAAATTCGGCCACGCGGGGGAATTGTGGGAAGATGTAATGGATTAGGGAACTCAGAATGCTTTCGAGGGCTGGGCTGGAAGAATAACGATTTTGACTGGTGAAAAGGCTGTGTTGGGCGATTATGACCCGTATTTTCATTACGTTGTGCGACTTGTTGGGGAGTAAGCCCAAGAGAATCTCCAGGGTAGTTTGAGGATATGGATATTTGACTTCGGCAGCTCGGAGACCTCCTGTAGACAGCAGGTAGAGCAGGAAGGGCCTTAATGGTTCTCATCGAAGCCTCGCTTGGTACATGACGAATGCTGCGACTAGTTCGATGGGAATATGTTGATAACGAAGGGCTACATGCCGATCGCCGAACGGTGGTAGCCCTAGGAGTGACGTCTCCGCCGCGCTGGTGTCCGGACTCATCAATATGCCGTACTAAAGCTGAGTATACCCGCTGGCTATCGACTATATCCTCGACGTGGTTATTGTTCTGTTCACTGTAGAACGGCTTCCTAAAAACGGAGTACCCGTCGTTATAGTGAAAGGACGATGGTGACGGGATCGGTTCGGGGAGATCGCCGCTTTCCTGGATAATGCCAAGTCGATTTCGCTCTGATGCTGCATCTCTGGCCATCGTATTAGTAGCCGTCGAATCCGTCCAGCTGGTTACGCGGGAGCTGGACGTGCAGAAACTATCAGAACTTTTCATTGACCTGATGCTAGCCGTTCTCTTATCGAAATTCGTCGAACCTATAAAGGAGTTAGAGGGTTCGTCAAAAGTTCGATAGATTGAGAGATACAAGTATTCATACATTCGGAATTGACATAATCGCTCAGCTCCAAACGGTTACGAGCACGATGCGCACTGGGGGCTTGCTGCTCCTCCTGAGTTACTGAACTTCGTCCAAACATCCGTCTGAGGCCGTTTTTTATCGAAACCGAGAAAAGTCTGGATTTTGAGCTCTTCCGGCTTTCCGTGTAGTTGAGCTCTTTGTTTTCCATCGGTTGAATGTCAGAAGAAGCGGTATATTCGGAGCCGAAGCCACTAGAAGACCGCAAAGATTTCCTAAGAGGTTTCGCCCGATATCGTGGCTTCCTGCTCGTGATTGTCTCTGAATGCGGAGTTTTTAGATTTTGTAAAAATTGTTCCCGGGCGAGCTGGATTGCTGCATCGTGACTTTGCATACGTCTTAGGTTTTGTGGGTTCTGGGGAGGTCCAGTTCCAAAGAAAGACTTCGACCGACGCAGAGTAGCTTTGGATAGATGACCCGTTCCAGGGCTATCCGAAGCATCATAGGATCGATGGGGCGAATGAGGCGAGTCTGAATATTTCGAAGTACGCTTTCTTGTTGAAAACATGGATTTGGCTCTGCGGAGTTTGCGGTAAGATGATGGAACCGATGGAACACTGTCCTCAAATCCAGACATTTGAGTAATGCTAGGAGTCAGCTCCTCGACAGCAGCATCATAGGCAGGATCATGGCCGGTACTGTCACGGGTGGGTTGGGATGTTGTGGAACCTGGAGACTGCATGTATGGTTCTTGATTCTGAGAGTTAAGATTGCCCCGGGCACCGAATCGGATACTCTGGGGCTTGGGATAACGAATATTTTGTGTATTAGCCTCGCTATCGCCACCACGCGAGATGTCGCATGATCCCTTTGAGTCTGTAGACCTTTGCTGCTTGTGGCGCTGCATTGCGATAGAAGCGGCAGTTAGCGCATGATAACGGGCCGTTTCTGGATCGATGGGCTCTGAAACTGGTGGAATATAACGGGAAGATTTAACGGATGATGTGGATTTGGGTCTTCTCAGGCGGTTGGCAGCAGTATCTGATGACCTTGGAACCATATTGCGGTAGCCAAGAGATTGGAACGATGTTGTCTTTGCTGATGCTGAAAATAAAATGCGTAAGCCGAGTAGGAGTATGTGAGGTAGGATGTGAATGATGCCGTTAAGCAAAACAAGATCTCGAATGGCGAAACACAGGACGTCCACAGACCAGCGAAGTTGGGATAATTTCGGCAGCGGCGAACAGGGAGGAAAACATCGCCTCGGGTCGCCATTTCCCTTCGTCGAAGTATGGACACGCGGGCCAAGCGATGGGAGGAGCAACCGACTGAAAAACCAGCCATCGCTTCATTCGAGGGGCTCGTCACTCGTCGATTTCCGCGCCATCAAAGGGCAAACCGACGGGTCTTCCAACGGCTTTGCGATGGATGTTCTTCCTGAGCGCTGAGCGCTAACAGGAGGCAAAAGGGTATGATATGCGCGGTATAGTCCATGGCTACAAGGTAGACGGCAGATCAATCAATGTTGAAGTGTTTCAAGGGGTCACTCGTTTATATACACGACTGAAGCTGGTCTTGTTCAGGAGTTGACGTTGGAATTGGGTTTGATAGTCATGATCATGTGATCCGATTATTTCTAACGCTGGGCCCCCCTCCTCCAAAGATTCTCTCTCCTACAGAACTCCAGTTTAAAGCTACTACTATACTAACTTTCTCTAAATTGAAGTATTATCTGTTCATTCCAACCATCGGGATGCTGTGATACTAAAGTAATACTTGGGTATCTAGTATGGTGGCCACGATCCGATGCTTAACTACTAAGTACTAGTACTAGTTAGTACTCCTGAGTCTGATACTAGTAGTAGTATTGTGCCTCCGCACAAAAAGCTTCGAGATAATTTTGCTGTTTTGAACAAAATAGTATCAATATCGAGGTGCCTCCTTGCTCTTAATTGCAAATATATATGGATCATCATTTCCTTAACCCGAGCACTGCGCGGCTGAGTGGACAAGTCTGGTTCATGTTGACTTTAAATTGAACCACCACATTTTCCAGATCTATAATTTCGTTACATATTCGAATATTCCGAGTGGCAGAATCAGTAGTTCTTGCTTCTGCTGATGGAAATGCATATCATTCCACTCTCATGACAGGATGCTACATTTTTCCGGGTCCATATGAGACACAATTTTATTCCGTGTTGCGTCTATCTGTCAACTGACTTTTGATTTAGACTACAGCAAACTACTTAATGATCTGGTTAATATCAAAAATCGAGGCTATTTTCACTGAGAAAGAAGAACACTTTTGTTGATTGGCATGAACCGTAAGGAGGTCCTCCCCGCGAACGGAATACAATCAATCCCCTTTCCAACCAGAATAAAACATCTAGGAGCAAATGTATCCCAAGGCAAATCCCATCCATGAAAGAACAAAGCTATTCTTTCACATGCCAGGAAGAAACCCCCTCCAGCACCTAGTAACCCCGCCGTTTTATGACGACATTGCCCAAATCCCAAACTTATCCCAGACCAATTGAAATTAACCCTATATAGATATCTCGGGCATCAATGCATGCTGTTGTTACACATACCCTGATCACTTTAGGGTTTATGCTCATTGGGCAGAACTGATTAACTAGCCCAGATCCTTCACCATCGGGGAAAAAAAATGCATATGCCTTGAAAACAATCAAACCCTCAAAACATCAAAAAAAAAAAAAAGAGAGAGAGAGAGAGAGAGCTAAATCCATCCCATCATCAAAAAGCTTATCCCATTTCATTGTTAAAAAACCTGACAAGTCACCTCCTCATCTTAAACCTGATACTAACTGGTTTCCTCTGGGTAGCCAGCTTGGTTGGGCAGCAGTATTCTTCCTTCTAAACCAACCCCCACGTTCTCGGATATAGATAGATAGATACCCCTCCCCCGCTTTATACAGCAGATGCCTACCCTTAATGAGAGATATGTCATGCATAAGTAACTGCAAACCTGACAGCAGGCTAGTGGCCCCAATACTGACGTCAGTTCAGTATATGCATACGTATGCGGCATGCCGCTGCGTTTCAATATAATAGGATATGCATAATACCCCGCGCGGGGTTCTTTGCATAGATAGCGTTTTTCATTCTCCTGTGGACTTCCCTCATGATTGGTCCGGGCCCATCCTATATGTAGCTTAACTCAAAAGAAAGTACGAAAAAAATGGAGGGGAAGGTAACTTAGTTATATTTCACTCAACGGTAGTAGTAGAGTTTTACCGTTGTCTTAAAAAAGAATTTACTATAACTCGTTATTATTTTGACCCGAGATAACCGAACCCGGTTACTTTATGTCTCAGATGTCAATGTTACTGTTTCCTTTTGCAGCCTGGTAGCTATTTTTTTTTTCTGTTTTCCTGGCTGCTCTTGTCTGCTCCACCCTTTGTAAGTTGCTATGAGGCGGTGAAGGTAAGGTACATACATAACCCAAGCCATGAAGGTATGAAGAGGGCATATGACCTGTGTGAAGACAGTCCTGGAACAGGAGAACTCTCCATTGTTTTCTCCACTGCCAAGATGCATTTAGAAAGGAAGTCAACATTCCAGAACCTCCCCTCGCCGCTTCTATTAACCTAGCTAAGCAGACATAAGGATATTCGTAAACATGAACGCGTATTCAATTTTATTAGCTCGCAATCATTTATATATGACTCACATCCAAACCTCCTACCGGCCAGGGGAACGAGAAAGCTGATTATTTTCGTAGAACTGGTTCTAGACCTATGCGCCACACCGGCTTTGCTGATGCAAGCTTACCTCAGTGCGCGGTCGAAGGGAGCCCAGATTTCGAAACGGAGTTAGAGTTCGGATCGAGGACGGTTATTGCCGCTGGCGGGTTAATAAAAACTTGGTTCCTTGGGGTTTATGGAGTCGAAGCCAGTGGCCAGAGCACGGGGAAAGGGCAGTATGCTGACGGATGAAGAAGTGTCGGAGGGCATGGGATTTGGTGATCCTATCGTTTGTGTCGGATACGGCATATATGGCGGTGTGGATCAGCCGGGGGTGAGATACGTCGGGAGAAGAAAAGAGTCGTTTCCCATGCGTATGGGCCTTAGACTGTGCGGAATCGTCAATTGCGAGTCTCTGTCAATGTTCGAAACCCGGAGTATAAGGTTTTAAAACACAGGGCATTCTGAGCGTCAAGCACTCTTCCAAAACAGGTATCCTCAGACTGCATACCGAATATGACAGATAATCCGAGAAATGTTCGACATTGGCCTGACTGAAGATGTAGGGATGTCGGAGGAAATCGATAGTCAGAAAAGAGAAAGAGAACGCAAATGAGCGTGACCTCTACACTAATGTAAGTAATGCCATACTTGCATAATTGACATCATAGATACCAGAAATGAAATGGCGTGCGGCTTTCAGTTACATCAGAGTCCGAAAAGAATTGCCATTTGGAGGCTGCTTATCAGTTCAATAACGACGTGGACGGTGGCGGATTATTCTCAATGCAGGAATAGGAAATAATTTGTTTGATCTTAGCGGAGGAGTCCCGAGCATCCCCAGTCAGGAAAGAAGACAAGTTGAAGCAAAGTTCCCGCTGCAAAGACATTGACTCGGATTTAGTAGAACATATCCGTAGTAAGTACCATCGGGTCACGCCCAAGTATGGATATCCGAACGGTTGATGTGATACTGTACCGTGAATGCGAATGCAAGAATTTCGGACAAGCACCCAAGGGGAGGAAAAGTCAAATGGGGTCCTGCCACATCGAACGGGTGGATTTCGCTTGGGGATAGGAGGTTACTAGGATGGATCAGCTTCCCGGTAGCGAGCGGGAAAGTACGGGAAATAACATTTCCTGGCACATTGGCGATCTCTCTTTTAGCTGGCTGCGAAAGATAAGGGCAGAGCGCGGTCTGTGTTGGCGGGAGGGCGGTTCACCCCCTTGATCTGCAAGAGGCGATGATGCACTGTGTCGGCTGGAAAGGGGACTTGACGTCAGACACGTGGCTGGGTGAGTATTTGGAATGATAATGGTTTGCTGTCACATACAACTAACTACTCTCTGAAGCTAAGAAGTAGTTCGACGTTGAGCAGTCCCCATATTTGGTTTTGCGCTGCCCTGGGGAACATGCTGGCAAACGGCCACTGTATGCGAGGCAGTCGGGCAACAACCTCGCCGGAATTAGGGTAGATGTCCTTGTAAACCCAATTCTGAACTCGATCAAGGATTCCTCGTCCTCTCTCGCTTCGTGCACAAGAAGAACCGGCCCATACCTTGACCGGCATCAGGTAAAGAGATGGCGATGTCGTCTGCGGCTTGGATTGGGCTGAGGTCGAGGTCACATGCCCCCCTTAATTGTTTTCAAAATAGGCTTGGCGGATATCAAACTGCTTCCATAGGTCTCTGATCACACACTGCTTGATTGCCATCATCATGGCGTTGAACCGTATCGCATACAATTGCCGTCCGATTGGGTGCTGCGGGGAACTCGTCTTAGTTGCCAGTTATTCGCGCAAGGCTTTGGGAGATAAACGGTCCTAAGCACAGCAGCCATCCTCGCAAGTTTTTGCTCCAGCAAAACATCGTGCCTATCACTACTACTACACATCAGAGTTTGGCGCTCTCCTCTCTGCGCGAGGGCGCAAGGCGCACTTTGCTAGTGGATACCTGGGCATCATAACCCAGGCAATCGGCCATATTTCGTGACGGCTTCCGGGTAAAGCTATGCAGAGTTACAGGGTCGAGGATTTATATCCTCTACCTTGACCGCAACCGGCTATTTTTTGGTAAAGATATCAAAGATAGTTTGACAAGAAATACGATAGTTAAATGAGACATATTACTCATCCGTGTCGAGGAGGCAACCTGAGCGAGCTTTTGAAGCAGCGGCAGAAACCAGTGCCACACTGCCATCTCCCGCCTCCAGGGGAAAAAGCAACAAGAAACAGATTAGTTAGTCCCGACACTAGCAAACTGCCCAACGCTAAGCATGTAGTGGGGACCAACCTGAAACCACACTACTGGGAGCGTCAGAGTGGGGGACAGATATAGGGAACGAATGATCAGGCAGCATTAGAGGATTAGGGTGATTCGACGGGGAAAAAGCAAAAGGCAAAAAGTTGAAACAAAAAAAGTCGTTCCCAAGGAAGATGATGTCATAGGGATAGATCCCCCTCTCTTTCGCCTTCTTCATGCGATGGAATTTATCCCACCCCCCCCTTTTCCCTCAAGAACAATGGAGCTTGCTTTCCGTTCAACCAGCTGAAACCTGAACTCGGAACTCGGATAACTTCCCGAATGAACCAAGGCTCATCCCGCTTTACTACCTACCCCCTTTCCTGTCCCATCTGAATCCCCGGCCAACAAACAGGAGAAAGCACACAAAAAGATCGACATCATCGACCCGGCTCCAATCAATGATTCCCACACCCCCCTTGATTTCAGAGCCACAGATTCTCACCCACAAGCCACATGGTCTCACAGCTAGTTATTTTAGTTCCTACTGAAGCCCCTCGAGAAATGGACAGAAAAGCCGGTCGGCCTCTGCACGGAATAGTGGGCCCCCCTGGACCTGTCAGGCTCATGTTACATGCTCTAACCCAGGCACTAACCGCTTAGTGGATGTTTTAGCCCACTGCAGCACAGAGATCAGAAGGAGATGGCTATGTCATAGCCTCCATGCAGAGGCATGGTGGGCTGCTCTTCTGCTTTCTTTTTTTTTTTACCGGCTTCTTGGCCCATCCGTCATCCTTGGCTTACTTCTTCATCCTTCCCCCCCTTTTTTATTATTTCCCAATCCGCTCCGGACGGGGATGGGGAAGGAAGTGAATTGGGGGGGAGAAATCAAAACAAAATGATCTTCATGCAGGATGGCTCAGGGAAGAGGGGACGCCCAGGGGTATCCCGTGCCACCAAGACGACCAAAACCGGTGATTGATATGCACGATGTGCATGCCGTGCGCATTTTGAGAAAAAGATGTCATCGATTTTGTGGGTTAATGCATAGTAAGAAAGTAAATTTGCGGATCAGATGGTGGTCGGGCGAAGTATAGTGAAAAGGGCGACGCGACGTGATAGTAATAATGCTCTAGTAGGAGTCAAGACGTAGAGAATCAAATCAAGGTTAAAATCTAGAGAGAAAAGAAAGAAAAAGAAAGGCAGCTTCTAATGTCAAACTTATCATCCATACTACACAGCTTGTAGAATATATATACACTCTACGGAGTTACAAAACCAACAAAACGAATGCATACGGGATTGCCTGAAAATTCAAGATAGTTATTAAGTTATTACATATAGCCATCCGCCTATCCGCCCAGCCTGGCAGTGTCCATCTCTCGGACTTCCTCTACGGATTGCCCCGCTCAGCGCCCGCTGATTCCTGACCCAGCAAGCTCCCCTGGTCTGGTGGCAAAGACCTTTTTCACTTAGCTCTGTCGATGTTTCCACCTTTTCTGAAGGTAAGGGAAAAAAGGGGGGGGAGAGATGCGGATTCAACGGTCTTGATGAGAGAGTTTCATAATTTTTTTTTCTGTGTGTGTGGTTTGTGTGTGTGTGTGTGTGGTGCTCTTTTTCCGTTTTGCCACCCCCTGATTTTCACGGGTTGATTTTTTAGTATTTTTTGAATTTCCTCATTCATTTTGATGCGGATTGTAAGCAGCTAGAAAAATAAAATAAATCGCGGCAACTATGAGTAACAATTTTGTTTCAGAGGTAGATAGTCTGGATACCCTCATTTTTATTTGCCAGCTATTGGAAGCTCTCAGGCGACATTACCAGTCAGTTTGGTTATTTTGTTTGGTGGCATATTTTCTGCTTCACATAGACATAAAGCAAAGAAGAGAGCCACTTAAGATGTACTAACCAGTAGCAGGCAATCAATTCATAAAAAAGTGAGCAATTAAAACTATATGCAGGTGAATTAAAAATTGGAAAACGAGTTGTAATACTCGAAAGTTCCAGACCCAGGAAGAAGAGACACGATGTATGTTTCACTTTAACCACGCGCGAAACCAGAGGACGAGGGTTAAAATGAAACAGTTACATCAAAAAAAAAGCAAAATAAAATAGCAAGAGTTTAATAACGCCGTCGCTTGGATATTTGATTTGGTGTAAAAGTAGGCGTGGACAGGAAAATCAAATGCAGAGTGCCTCCAGATGCGAGAAAAACCATAAAAAATAACATGATGCATACACAGATAGAAATCGGTCGCGAGTAGAGGAGAAAACGAGAGGATTGGCGGTGGTGGGGGGAGATGTAACAAAGGGAAATAAATGAAGGGGGAAAGAGGGGAAGAAAAGGTACAAGTACTACAACTGGGAATAATTGGTAAATAGGAAATCAAAAGGCCTGCCCTGAATGTAACTGTCTGTGAGGAAGAAATACAAAACCGGAAAAGGAGTAGCAGTGTATGAAAGCGTGCGAGATGGGTAGTAATGGTGGGATTGGGAGAATACGAGCGAGAAGCGAAGGTGAGGGTGCTGAGTTAAAAGAAAATAAAATCAAAAGTGCTTGCGTAGTGGGTGTGTTTCTTTATTCCTGTATGTTCCATATGCATAATTTTTTGTTGTTGCCCTGTTCCGTTTAATAATTTTTGTTTTTTCAAGGTCTCCGGGACTCGCTTGATATTTTGGGGTGGGTGGTTTTTATGGCGTTGCGTCTTATCGACATTCGAGTGGGATATAGATTATGTTCGATACAAAGGAGAACCAGGGATGGCGGAGAATGTATAAGAGCCGGGCATCGAGCCCAGCTCTTACTTTTCTGAATGTGGTTCATTGCCGTGTTCTCGAGGCCCGTCCTCTTTAGTTCTTCTCTTCGTCTTGAGCGGTGGGTTTTTCGATCTCCCAGGGGCGTCTGTAATTTGGCTGCCCGCGCATGGGAGCGAAGGGGGAAGAGGAACCAGGACGACGGAGGCCGGATGCCTTGGAGGAATTAAGTCAGTTTTTGGCAAACTACCAGTTCTTTTTTATCCAAGACATACAACGCAAGTGGAACATTTCGCTCCTTGGACGTTCACACGGCCTCGGCAGCCACGGGGATAGTTGACGCAAGAGAACATGGTGGGAGAGTACGCCTGGTACAGATTGAATGGAAAATTGGGTTTGGAGGCGGTGGGAGGTCGTAAGGGCCGAGATTGCTCTAGCTCAGGAAGCAAAGGGGATGCGCAGAACGGGAGCGTGGGCGGAAGAGGGTGTTGATATTAGTATGGAAGTATTTGTATGTAGAATAGCGTGGGCCAGCTAGGGCAGGACGAGGGCGCAGCTCGGGGCGGGCAAGGATTAAGGAAAGGCTGTATGTAGTTTAAAGAACTTGCAGCAGCGGCAGCTGGAGCAGTAACTAGCTAGTAGGCAAGAAAGAAAAAAGGAAGAGAAGGCCGGGTCCAGAGGCAAAGGAAGGGTTGGCAATGGGGAGCGAGCAGGGTGGAAGGGCGGAACGGGGGGAGTCTGGCTTTATATAGTTGCGCAGGGGGGAATATTTCTTCCCTTCACTAAGAAACACGCTATCGCTGGGTCCTGGACTCCTGGGTCCTGGGTCCTGGGCGCCCGGGGGTTGAGGGGCGGACCCATAGTTTGCTGGCTCCCGATCTGCTGGGGATTGGAATTCGAATTGGATTGAATTGAATTGAATTGCTGTTGATATTGGAATTGGAATTGGAAATTGAATTAGGGCTTTGCTGGTCACTGGCCGCCATCCGCCGCCTGGCTAACTACTTCTCGCATCGACCAACATCAGAGGTGAAGAATATGTAACTACAAAGGACCGGCACTCGCCAGCGATCCATCCTGACGCAACCGTTGACCAAGCCTCGTCCCAAAGTTAACCTTTTTAATTTGTTTTTCCTGCTGCTCTTTTCTTTTTCTGTTCTGGGATTGTGCACGGGTTTGCGACTTGCAGCCGGGACAAGCTACAAGTTACAGGGAGGCCACATGATAGCCAGGCAAACCGAGAACTTTGACGGTGAAACCTCCATTTCCCGCTTGTTTGGGTGCGGCCTTTGGGTTCCTAGGAGTCTGGGTGCCCGGCGGGTGGAGTGTCCGTTGTCACAACTTCAAGTTATGATGATGCTAACAATGCAATTACTCCAGTCTGGGAGATACTCAGAAACTTCAAACCGCGCGGAATACTACCACGGGAAAATGCTAATAATAAAAATCCCCTCTTATCCTTCTACTGCTATCCCTACCCGCTCAGCCCGTCCGCTCTGTTTCGACCTGAAATCTCATTCTCGCTTCAAAACCGGACCAGGTTTCCCCCCACGTCCGCGGATTTCCGTTGGCTCAAAGAATCCCACCCTTTGCAAACCTTTTTTCCTGCCTGACAGGCGACATGTTGACGCCTGAGACTGATATGGCCCAAGAAAGAAGAAAGCGGTGTCGACCCAGGAATAACCCTGGAATGCATAATCCTTCCCATGTCAACCGCTTTCTTCTCCGCCCCTCCTTACTAACATTCCGCGGCACTACAACGGCTGGGTTTTATATAAATACATTGTTTTATCTCTATGTTTGAGCGATCAACAACCATTATATTCATCCCCGTCAAATAATGACCCGGCCATGTTCCAATCCCCGTTACCCCAACTTTCAGGTTAAACCCCGCCCAGATCGAAACAGGGCGGTGGCCAAAATGAAACCACACGGCGAAATGAATGAGGATGGCTTGCCGAAGAGACATCTAGAAAGGCGCAGGCACCCAGCTGGGGGGCGGACAATTCGGCACACAGCCCAGACAGGCCTGGATCCGGACATCCATCTAAAAAAGGCTCAACGGATTATTTTATTCTTATTAGCCTACCTCGAATAATAACAACATCTATTGCCAGGGCCTGGTAGGGCCGGAGAAATGACTCTTATCTGACCAGCTCTTCCTTGCATCCCACAGGACGACATGCCATGCGGGTCTGTAGTTATGCTTCTTCGGTGTATGAGGCTCCGGACAAGCATTGAAAATTGCAAAATGTTCAACCTGTCAAACCATCAGCCCGAATAAATATTTTCAGCCTCTTTTTCTTCATGCATGACTCCCGCCCTTCGTAGACATTAGCGAACACGACGAATATGCAAGACTTCGCGGTCAGGCTGACGCCACGGCGCGCCTGGGCAGAGAACAACAATCGAACGGGACCGACGGAGTACCCGATTCTAGCCTCCTTGCTTATTTATTGAATGGGCTAGGGCTAGGTTGTGTAGTAGTTATGTCGGTAGACGGTCAATGGTTACAAGGGCGACAATCCCGAATTGCATACAATATCCAGTCGCAAGGCAAGAGAGTTTAATTCCATCTCCGATTTGCCTCGTTTTTGTCGAGTTTCTCAAATCCAGAAAATAAACAAGTGTTAAATGAATAAGAAGAACCAGAAAATTGAAAAGGCAACATGCGGCACACCATGCAGCCAGCTCCTTTCTCACTTTCCTTTTTTCTATCTCACCTTGCAAATCTAGAATCCATTGGATCCCGCCGGAGGATCGGATCGCCCTTCGCAACGGTGGTGAATCTATGTTATCTATCACTCGCCCCTCTAATTAGATCTGTACCGCACGAAAAACATACATATATCACCTTTATCACGCTCGGTAGCAAAAGCACCTCCCCAAGTAGGAGCACAATAGTCACCAAAAAAACGTTACACTTCATTAACAAAACCACGGGCTGAAACCCTTTGTTTGCCTTTATGCAACCCTTGGGAGATGGAAAAAAGGGGGGGACCGGGGGGGATCTAGCTTCACTTCACGCTTCTTTTTTATTTTATTTTATTTTTTTCCTGCATTGCATTCCCGCTGGTTGGGCGCCGTGGCCCGTGGGCGCCCGCGAAAAAACAAAAAAATCAATTCCAAACGGCCTGATTATGAACGAATCGGAATTTCTCATTGAATGTGCGCGGGTTGGACATGCACGCTCCGTTCCCTCCCTGCCTCCCTCTCTAACCCCTTGCTGGAAATTAAAGGATAGGATAAGTAAGGTACAGGCTGGATGGAAATGTTTCCGGTTGCCTTTTTTTTTGCTTATTTTTTTTATAATCCTGCGACTGTTTTGGGGTGTGGATGGGTGTTTGTTGGATGCAGGGAATCGAGATACATGCCAGTGGTAGATACAGGACTTGGGGTTATTGTTATGTTACGGGATTGTCCGAAGAGAACCGGACGAGCGTATGCAATGAATAATCAGTTATTAACTACTACATACTAATCGTTAATGTTCAGAGTTGATGACTTCCCCAACTATTATGGTAGGGATAGAGTTCCAAGTTCTGTTAAGGATTCCGATGGAACTGGTTAGCGTCCCTGCGAGTGATCAGCTCTATATTTTATTTTAGTTTATGAGAAGGCTGCGATTCATCATCCATGAAAACTGCGGCCTGGACATGCGTCTATGAGGCTGAGGTGAGGTGAGGGTAACGCCATCTTGAATTTCGAAACATGCCTCTTCTGTGGGTGTATGTCCATCTTTTCCCGAGACTTGCGGTGTAGATGATCGGGCCTGAAGCTGCATGAGATGGCAGGGTCGTTCTTTTTTCTTTTTTTTACACTGATAGATAGTTGGTTATTGAATATATGGTGCTTATTTGAAAAGAGGCTTCCTTTCGCCTCGTCAGCCTTATGAATGTGCAAGTTTGCCTGGTGGCTTGTGGGCGAGTCCGCGCTAGCTAATAGTTAGTTGGCTCACTTGCCAGAAAAGAACAAATGAATAGTTACCTGCGATAAGAAATAATTATTCAATCAATCTGTCACTTCTGTAGAATCGGGACTTTGAATCGTAAAGGTTAATTGTATCCTTTTCGGTGCTACTTAGGGCCAACCTAACCAAAGTCTGGAAAACGCACAAAGTTTTAGCTCCATTCTATTAATAAGGCCCCCGTAGCCCAATGGTAGGGCGTTAGACTTCTAATCTAAAGGCTGCGGGTTCGAGTCCCGCCGGGGGTGTCTACAAGAACATGCGTTCATTTTTTTTTCTTCCTGTTTGTTTTTCCCTCTGCTGACAGTCCTGTTTGGAGATTGTCATGGATATTCTATTTTCTAACTATGTAGACCCAAGTTCATGCAAACTAGATGTAGCCCACATTGTGTAAAATATAGTAGTTACTATGAACCAGCCACTTCACACTACACACTCCTTCCTGCGTCTCATCTATATTTTTAGGGAGGAAATGGGAGGATTGATTCCATAAGATGAAGCAATGCTTCCATATCCCATACTCTAACTTCCCCTTTCCTTACCGTTTCCCTCTACTCGCATCTCATCAATCCCCTCTCCCCGCCGTTAACTCTAGTCCCCAGTGCTTCGTATTGAAGTGGAAATCCTGCCTATATCAAAACCGGTATATCCTATCTTTAGAAAGATATATGTATTTCCTCGGCTACTCCCAATAATAGCAGGTCAGCACCAAACATATATCCATTAAAATCCACCCCCCCTGCCCTCTATATAGCCTATTACGATTACAATCCAGCCCCCTCACCAACTTAGAAAGCCGGCCCCGTCAGCGTGGGATATACATCTCGGCACTTAACCTGCCACTATTCCCGTTTTGAACCACCCCCCCCCCCCCCCCCCCCCCCCGGCGCGGTGCCTGCGGGCCGGAGCGGGGGGGGCGGCATTTTTTTTTAAAAAAAAAAAAAAAAAAATAAAAAAAATAAATAAAAAAAAAAAA
>JANTQD010000041.1:129763-248989 GCA_032988205.1 Onygenales sp. PD_40
CAGCCGGCCCCCTCCGGGTGGGATAGACCCCCGGGGACCTCACCGGCCCCCAACCCCCTTTTGAACCCCCCCCCCCCCCCCCCCGGTGTACGGGGCAGTGCTCAGGGCTGAGCCATGTGGCGAGCTATCTTTACTGAGTAAAAAAAAATAAATCACTGGTAAAACTCTAGATTGCAATTCTTCCGTGCTGACGTTTTTTCCCCTTCTCACACAAGCATACATACATACATTAGTGTCAACTATCCCGGTGTTGTTCCATTCCACGCCATCTAGAGCAGGTAGCTGGGTACGCGGAGGATCTAATAATAACAGTGTTGGGATTAGCAATGGAACGGGACGGGAAAAGAAACGGGCTACATAATAACATATCCTAGCTTGGATTGCGTAGGGAGATTGCGCAAGGATGGGGGGTGAAGGTCGTTTCAGCATATGTTCGTGTTGTCTGTGTCATGCATTACGTGGGGGAATGCTTAAAAAGTTTATTTTGTTTTTTTTTTCCTGGTTATTTTGGATCGATCGCGGTGAACCTTAATTGTGGGAATTCGGAGATGGGATGGGACTATCCTGTACAAGGGGTGTGGGGCCGGGAAGGAAGGGGGGTCTGGTTGTAGAAATCATAAGAACCGTAGGGCGGTTCGATATTCTACATCCTCTTCGATGTCGGGATGGATCGGGATCGCAATTGATTTTAAGATGATACATGGCCTTGGGAAAGTTGGGTGATATAAAAAAAATAGACTTGAGAGCCGGGAGTTGGAGGGCATCACTGGAGGTGGTAGAATGGATGAGGTGGAAGGTCGATGAGAGTGCTCTCCGGTGTTCGCCGGTTTTCATTATCTGTGAAAGCTCTTGTCTACTATTATGCACGAAACACACCGAAACGATCTAGTTAACGTTCTAGAAGAGTCTTTTTTGAACATTCATTGCATAATTCCTCAAACATCCTTTTCCGTGTCCTTGGGAAATAATTTGGTCCTGGGACAAGGCTGATAGCGACGGATGCAAGTAGAGAAAAACTATTCCCTGCTGAGAAGGACTCAATTCGTCCGCTTCAGAAAGGTCCACCGCGTTCTGGAGTGACTTCGTGAACCTTATTTGCTTCCTAATCCACCTTTGGGGATTTTTGACACATGGGTTTCACGATCGGTGGATCCGGCTTGTGGGTAGGCCCAATTGGATAGGCTAGAAGGTCCTAATTAGTCGGATACTCTGCCGTCTTTGTGCCAGAGCTTTCCATTTTTTTTTTTTTTTTTTAGTTTGACAATTGCATGCATCGTTTGCCGGGTGATGCGTATGATATCGATTTAAGGATCGTAGATATCCACATAGTGGAGAAAAATCACACGGTATGAGAACTGTGGGTCCTCCAAAGTCCAAGCATCAGCATTCTTTGCATCTCTGATAGCTGCAAGGTTATCGGCGATTCAACATATGTGGGTCTGACACGGGAGGAAAGCAATATCGCTTCGTGATCTATACTTCGTTTCATTGTAATCGCAGCTCCATCTGACGCTCACCCTGCAAGAAATGATTGTAGGACCAAGTAGGCACCGAGAACACCTAGGCTAGTTGCTAAAAGCAACCCGTTGCCCTCCCATGTGAGACCCAGGTAGGCTGCTACACCTACAACGATCTCCTTCCGTCTCGCGATCGCCCTCTTGCGTTTCCAGTCGGGGTCGATCTCAAATGGCGGCGCAAACACAGGAGGGGCTGAGACGGGAATGAGCGGCACGGAAGCGGAAAGGGCAACGGCTCGATGGTCTGATGTTTCGAATAAAGGCAACGCATCGTATCCGTGAACCTCAATGCGCTGGCAATTGGTCGATATTGAGGACGACGCATCTCGATAAAGGATCCGATCGCACCAACTTGGCCACCGGTTTTTGGACCAGGTCCATTGTCCAAGTGGGGAGTCATCAACGGGTCGAGAGGCCCGGAGCGAGAACTTGTATGTGGGTAGGAATCTGATGGGAGCTTCTGAGAAGTTTTGTAGCGTCCTTTCCTGTTGGAGTTCGTGGGATAGCTGATCATTTTCCAGTAGTCGAGAATAGTGGTGAGGACTATGTACGTCATCTGTAGGTCGAGGAAATTTGATATGATCCTTTGGCCCTGGGCGAGTGGACGATGTTCGATAATTGAAATCTCCAGCAGTGAAAAGGTATGATACGGGTGAATATAGGCCGTCATGCCTCCCTCCCTCAGCCAATTCGGTTTGGAGGAGCGGAACATCCTCCTCATTCTCTCCATGCCGAGACCGTATAATTTCACTCTTGTCTGCCTTCGAAAAGACAAGCCTTTGGCTAATGCTCTTCCAGTCTTGATTCCTCCTCTCAACGGCCCACTCGTTGGGTGCAATATGCGCTGCAACAAAGGTCATGTCAATGATGTCTTCGTCTGCTCCATTGATTTGATAACCAATTCGTGCTCCTGCCGCTCCCTTATTCCCCATATCCTGCGTGCCAACCCCGACCTCCGCAGTTTCAACCCTGGCTATCTTCTCGGCCACATCCTCCCGTACAAAGACCATTATCGCCGTCATTCCCGCATTCTTGGTAACGATACTGCGGTATCGTTCGTCGCCCGATGCTATATCCACGGCTCGGCGAAGGGCATTGTAGTATGGGTCGAGGAACGAGCCCCCAAGAAATGCGTAGGCGATTGGAGCAACTTCCTGTAGTGAGAGCACCAGGACCTCGGGGAGATCAGTAGACTGAGGCCCGGATTTAGGGAGGACGTCGAAAAGATGGGACGCAAAAACGTCGCTTTGGACCGCATTCCGGGCACAGTTGAAGGTCAGGACGTATACTCCTAGCCGCGCCATGTCAGTGACCTTCGTTTGGGCTGCTGGTTAGCCCTGTCTCATGGTAGCTTCAGAGAGCATCCAAGCCCGAAAGATGTACACAAACAAGTTCGAAGTTCCAAGGTTGGCGGTGGGCGGTTTGGGTCAAGAGCACGTGATAGAAAGTCAACCACCTCCATCCAGCTAAAGAATTGGAAGAAATACCAGATTTCAGAATGTCTTCGAAAAAAATGAGAAAGTATGGTATCGGATTGAATGTCATGTATAGCTTGAAAAACAGTCATGGATATTATATCATCTTGTCATTACCTAGAGCCTACTCATTAACCCCGAGAATCTGTTCGCATACCTACTAATGTAGAAAAGGTCACAGCCTTATCATACAAGTACCAAAGTGTAATGCATGTAGCGGTGTCTATGCGAATGGAGAAGTGAAAGCAGGATCTACAGAGAACATGGTAAAATATTGGCCTGGATGGAGGGCTATTATGTTGTATCAACTACATACTAGTAGTATTGTTGGCAAATTGAAAGTTGAAAAAAGGGGGATAAAGATATCAGCAGAAAGTAGCAAAAAAAGAGGGATCATCAAATAATCTATCTATAAACTATCGCCTTTCTTAAAAGGCCAAAGCATCAATGCTTAAACAAATAGGGGATGGGGGTGGGATGCCACTAGAAAAGACCAAATTCAATACGGGATGAGGAGGACACCAGGTTAATCCAGTCAGGAAATGGCAAGTAACCGGATAACAATGCTATATCAAGAGGCTTGAGTAGAACCAAAGTGTTGAAGTGAGTGCTCTTGGGTCCGCAGTGTTTATATTCCCAAGCATGGCTGAAGATTACATACAGCCCAAGTACCGCGTCCAAAGATATTCTGTCCTCATCTCTATTTCCCTTTCACCAGTAATTCCACAGCGAACTCAAGCATGGAAAAAATCAAAGTCCTCACTCTGATCCTTGCTCTCCTCTTCCACAAGTAAGGCCTGTACATGATGCAAAACCTCCCCTGCAAGCTGCCTGTCATCATCAAATGACAATGCCTTGAGAGAATCCTCAAACGATACCCACATAGTATCAAAATCCTCACCCTCCTGCTGCACCTCCCTCTTCTCCTGTCTCTCTGCGGAGTTCCCCTTTGCAGCAAACCAGAAAATAATCTTAAGAGCCCCTTCTTTCGTCACACGCTGTTGTACTGCCACTGGTTCTGTGATCTTGTCGTGCTTCTCAGCTGAGTCCAGGATAGCAGGAACTGTGGCAAGAGTCTGGATTCTTAAGGGAAGCATTTCAACCCGATGACCGGTTTCTTCAAAGGTCTCGCGCAAGGCTGTCTGCTCAAGTGTCTCGCCAATGTCCTTACGGCCCTTGGGGAGAAAACATTCACCATTTGTGCGCCAGGAGATGAGTAGGAGTTTTTGGTGAATTAGATCAACAGTAATGGTGCCACAGCTGATTACAAAGGAGTGGGAGAGGTGGAGGCTGCGGTTGCATGCCATGATGATTTTTAGTGGAGTGGGAGCGCGGGGGCCTTTAAGAGAGATTAGTATAGTTAAGAATACTAGCTGGATTCAACCTGGTAGAAGGGTCAGAACTTGCCTTTTGGATAGCCATGAGACTGTTGTAGCTTGTTAGAGATGAAGAGTTGCAAGGGTTTAAAGTCTTAGCAGAGAGGGTTTAGGTTGCACAGCACAAGCCGTTAATCAGAGCTAGGCTATTACAGTGCTCAAGTTTGCAGGCCACCGGACAAGGAGAAAGTTTGAAAAACAGTCATGGATATCATATCATCTTGGTCATTGCCTAGAGCCTATACTTTAACCCCGAGAATCTGTTCGCATACCCAAATCGCCGTCTGGCTGTGGAGACTGAGACCAGCCTCCTCTATCTCCTCAGGGGTATGGCCTTCACCATTTTCTTCAGCACCCAATTGACCTAATGCTTGGAAAACAACAACTTGATCTCTCATATACGTATCCAAACACCCTTTTGTCTTGGGCGCTGATTTCCCCTTTGCGCTCCCATCAAACTGATCTTCAGGAAACTCGCTCATCAAATCGGCCACACATGTATCTACCATCCGCTCAAGCAAAGACTTCATGCTTTCTTGGGGTTTGGCGGGGCCTGTTTTTTTGTTTTTATTGTGCTTGTTATTTTTGACCTCAGGCTCGTGGACGTCGGCATATTGCTTGTCACGGCCAAGGCGGAATCCTGTTGACGTATGGGCAACTAGGAGGATATAAATGCGTGAATCGCCATGTGTCCGTTCCGTTGTATGTATGTTGATAGTAGGGTTTCCCGCTGTAGAAGTCGATTGAGGGGTGACTTGTTGGCCGATAGCGGCCGAAGGTTGTCGATGGGACATAGCGCGCGTTACTCTTTGCACTGTTGCATACTCTAAGAACCCGCGAATCGTATGGCGGCCAGGAGAGCCATCAATATCTCCACCGTCAGGAATTGGGGCCTCTAAATATCCAGTATCATCCTCATCTAGCTCTGGATCGCATAATGTCGCTTGTGAGTAGTGCTGTCGTTCGGACCGTTTCGCTCCATGCCGCTTTTCCTTTCCACCTCTACCCGTCCGGTGACGGTCCCCTCTCGAACGGCTGGAAGTTGTGGCTTGTTCAAGGAGAGTATCAGGCGCTAGGATAGTGATGTCGACTTTTGTTATGAATCCAGGATCTAAGTTTTTTAAACTTATATGAGGAAACTTTGGAGGTGCAAAGGAGGAAGCTTGAGGGCTGCGTTTGTCCTCGTCCCCGCTGCCATCATATCGAGTCTGGCCTTGATCGTCCTTGTCCTGTTCTGATCGATCATTTGTTCCCCCCACCGCAGATGAAGTGCTGAGAGGCTCAATCTCAAAGGATACTGAACCAATTTGCACACCCCCGGAGCTCCATCCGCGGTGACCCAGCTTTACAGAAAGGCGTGGTAGGCCGAGCTTTGCGAAATTTGGAACAAGCACTTGGGTCACATAGTCATACGACGGCGAGAAAGATAAATTTGTGCCCCCTGTAATATTCAACTTAATGAAGTTCTGGCGGGGACCATCGCTCGTTCCCTCCTCATCATCCATTCCCGCCCCAGCATATAGTAGATAGGGATATAGCGCCTGAAAGATCAGGAAGATAGAACCAGGCGTCGTAAGGCGGATATTATATTCCGACTTGATAGGCGATCCCATACGGAGTGGATGTAATTGGAGGCCATCTAAGGAGAGGTTTTCTTCATCCTCGTCCTCCGCGATACCACGAGGGTAGAAGGTAACTTCTGGTGATCCGACGCGGGCTCCAACGATACGTCCACCGCACACTTCGGCGAGAAATTGAACTGCAGCAGTGTGCGATCTCCGCAGACCCTGAGCACCGGCTCTCCTTCCGCGTATCCTGCTGATCTTCACAGGCCTTCCCGTTAACGCGGAGAGGGCGAGGGCGTTACGGAGTAGTTGGCCGCCTCCTTCTAATGTGCGCCCGTCTAGATGTAACATGTTTCCTTCCGGGTGTTTTAATCCAGGCGGGTTTGGAGTATAGTTTAGGCTTTTTCTTTGGCGAAAATATCGGTGGGTTTGTGATGATGCAGAGATGGTATGGCGGGGTAGAGGCCAAGGCAAATATCCCTCGAGAGGGAGATATTGAAACAAATAACCGCTTTCGCGACGTTTTGAGCGCTGCCAGCCTATCTGCTTGGGATAGAGCCACAGGTATATGTAACTTCCGTTGAGCATAGAGCATCAAACTTTCCCTTGTCACCTATTTGCTTGCCTGACTCACAGTAGCCACGTCTGCATGGACCGAGTCATTGTGACTCAACAAGCATGATTCCGTTGCATGTAGTCGCGAATGTCCCTGTAACTTCCACAAGTTCGTATGGGTTCTTGAAATAGGCGGCAGCTCTGTTGGTTATTTCTGATCGCAGATATATATGAACCACCCCTACCGCAGGAGACGCGTGGTGGTATTGCCTGATGAATGATGTGTTGGTTGGGCTTCATGGCTGGTAGCAACTAGCTGACCACGGTTGGAGCTAGCGGAGAGGGTCTTAACTAACAGTCCTAAACTATTAGGCGGTGGCTTCAACTAGCTTACCTATCCAAAGCCCATAACACACCCAACAAGGTGCTCACCCACACTGCATAGCCACACTTTGGAGGGGCAAGCCGCTCATTGGTGGCATGCAAAAGGATATTGAATAGCATGCTTTGCAACCCGCCCCCTTGATTGTTTACACTTTCTACTTCTACGATGTTGCTTATTGCCTAGACTAAGGCTAGCTGAGATATTTCTAACTTACATAGTCCTCGTTAGACCTATCAAATTCGTCAATATAGAAGTGGAATGAAGCAAAATTATCATTGAAACACAGAGTATAAGTTGAAATAGGTAAACACACAATAGTAAATTGACTTTGACGGGATTCCTGAGATATATTCCTTAACCACAGGGGATGGGGAGACAGCATTGCTGATAGAAAGCAAGAAAAAATGTAATGCAATTTCTGAATAGGATAACTAAATGCATTTTACACTAACCAACCACAGTGGAGGATCAAAAACATTCTACTGAATCATCTTGCAATGGTTATATCAGCATAAGGGAAGTCTCCTTGGGTTCACTTTGCAAAGGAGTAGTCTGAGCGGCCCTCCGGGCAAGTGAGCTTTAGGTCAACTACTGATCAAGACTTGAAAGTGCCAGTTGTTTGCCTTCTTTTCTGGCCGATTTGTGTGGGTCGCTTTCGACAAAATCCGGGTGTGTTGGATTTGTTATTTCCGGTTCCTCTTGTTGCCGAGCTTGAATGGTGTTGCGGGAAATTGCACCGCGGCTTTACTCATCTGATCTTTGTAGCTTGCTTCTGGATCGAGGAAGAAATCGGTATGTTCATCCCACTGGTAACTCCGCGAGAGAGCGATTCACGGGTACAATTTGTTCGCACCCTCTAGGAACCTTTCGGAACACAATAATCCCATCGGGAGAAAAGGATAAGCTGAATTCAGCCGAAATGAGGTTTCCCTGTATCCCGAAAAGGTACCCCTTCGATACATCCCTGGACTGGAAGGAAAGGCGGGAAGCCCATAGAGGCATTGGCGGCGGGCTGACTTAGGAACTGAACCTTGCCCAAGTTGCCTCGCTACAGGGTGGTTCTGCTAAGCCGCAGTGAAATGTGCCCGCTCTCCTTGGCCGTCTGAGGGTTTTGTAACCGCCCCCTGGACCTGATTGACTCGTTCCACGCTGCATCCAGAGACCAGTCAGGTACCGGAACAAGCTGGTGCTTTCATGTCCAACCCGTAGAGTCAAAACACCGAGACGTCCCGCTAACATGGGCCATTTTTGCTAAGCCCACATCTCGACATCTCGATATCCACGAGAGCCTGAGTCGCGATGTGGCCCCGCAGGGTCCTGCGCGAGTCATTTTCTTTGAGCCTCTTCCGATCCTTGGCACAGGGCACGCGGGCGCTAGTCCGCATTGGGGCTAGTCCGGCGTCATGAGGGTTGAGCCGCAGTGTACCATGGTTTGGGGAAGATAGGGCTGAACTCCGGAACATAAATTGAACCTCGTCGATACATCAATGATTCCTTCACGGCCTGCTTGTGTCCCGTGAGATGCCATTACATGATGCTAATGGGTGTGGTGAGCAGGCCAAGCAACCCAGCGGCCACTGCAGGCTTCGGGTGCACCGCGCAAACTTTGTTTGGGGGCGGGATTAAGACCGTTTCTAGGTGTGCTCCGTGCTGGGCGGCGCGCATTCAACTCCAAAATATAACACACATTCTGGCCGGGACAAATCATCAGAAATTGGTATGGGTGGCGTTTGGAAAGGGATAACATATCTTTAATACACTGATGATTATGTTTGCGATTAACTTGTTGGATCGATAACAAAACTGATTTTTCCCATCGTCCTCACGCTTCTGCTGACTTTACCAACATCCTCTCGGAAAGAAGAGGACGCACTATTTACTCGAAGTAAGGTTGATTTTTGGACAGGGTAGCAACGCGAATGACCGCTCAATAACGATAAAGAATCTGCAGGAGAATAGGCCTGTAATGGTCCGGGACAATCAGTCAGTTTCCTACTAACTATCCTGATGCAATTGCCGGGATGAAAGAGGGTTTACGCAGTACGTACGAGCGTCGATATCCGATGCAGACGCGGGGATAACACTCACCGCCTCTGAAAATGGCCATTTCCCAGTCGGAATGCCTTTGAGCGCAAAGTTGGCCTGGGGAACGTGGGGTTTGATAATGGAACCGAGGTGCTTGAGAGTTGCAGTTCTGGATGCCTGCGGCTTTGCTCTGTTGATCAGGGATCTTTCGACAATGGACCCCCTGTCGTCTTTCCTGAATATCAAAGCAATCAAAGCCCATACTGTCGGTTCCGTGTGCGGGAGTCGACCCGCCATGTTGGTGTGTGACCTTGATTATCAGTTTCAAGCGGTATGGATTCTCTGCACTGACAGGTTTTCCCACCGAAGATGAGCATGAAACTAACCCCTGCGGAGTGCAGAAAGCGGGACTTTTCCAGCTTTGTTATTGGCTACCTGCCCCGGATAGACCATTTTTTGTTCCGTTGCGACGATGTTCCCCTCACTGCTTTTGGTTTGGGTCCAGGTGTCCATTGTATCCAATCGTGGGCGTCGCCAAAACCATCGAGTGGACCGTGAGCCCCGAATTCCCGCTTTCCCACCAACATCTCCCATCCATCACAAGAGCCCTGGACTGGCCGGATCCCGCACCCATTTCGAATTACAGAATCCAGATCATGGTGGTGGGTTAGGAACTACACACATCCGCTCCTCCAAACATTTCCAGACTTTTATCGTAAGTTGATACAGTGCTCTTTGATTCTGTCCCTGGCTTATCCGTTTTAGCGCAGCAGGCATAACAGCAGGTCTGGTGTCCATGGCATCTCAAAAGGTGGAAACAGGCGCTCCCCCGCCTGCTGCAGACTATCCTATCGCAAATATCGAGGTCGACAATGATGAGGTATTACTACAGTGTAATGTAAAGACCTTTCGTGATTTTGGCTTACCTGAAACACAGACGGACTCGTCATATGGCGAAGATGAACTGTATGTTTCCAATACAATTTAATATCAGGACAATTAACGGACCCGACAACTTATACGGTCTCAGTTCACGATACACCACTTCAGTGACCTCCTCTGTCTATGAGTACAGATTCAAGGACGGCCGCCGTTATCACAGCTATCAAGCTGGAAGTATGCTCTCTCGAATATTTATCAAGCACAGGTGCTCTGTCGGCTTCGCATCAAGGGTTGAGTGACTTACTGGTACCAGATTACCAATTTCCCAATGACCAGACGGAACAAGATCGCCTCGATTTCATCCATCATATTTACTACCGTCTACTAGGAGATAAGCTCTTCCTCGCCCCAATAAACCCTGGTAATGGAACGAGAATTCTGGACATTGGAACTGGCACAGGTAATCATTTCCCTTGAACTATAGCAAGTAGTCCATTGATACCTGCTTCCTACCCGACTGTCAATTTTGTTGTCATATCTAGCCAAATATGCTACGACCACTTCGGGCAAACTTATTTGCTAACGTTTCTGGTAACAATTGCAGGTCTCTGGCCTACACAAATGGGTAATTTGAACCTACGCCTCTGATTCGAAATGAGCTTGTAGCTGAACATTTCTCCCCCAGGCGACCTCTATCCAGAAGCGGAGCTGGTAACCACATACCCTAATTCCCGTGGCTATATGAAAACCCTAACAACTTCCCTAGATTCTCGGAAACGATCTCAGCCCGATCCAACCACAATGGTGGGTGATGACCCGAGGCGCGTTCCATGACGGCCTAATAATACCAATCTAACATACAATAGGGTACCCAAGAATGTCAAATTTATTGTCGACGACGTTGAGCAAGAGTGGGCCGAGGAACAGCAGTTCGATTTCATCCATTGTCGCTACATGTGTGGCTCCATCGTCGATTGGCCGAGACTAGTAAAGCAATGTTTCGAGTACGACACTCACATTTCCGGCATTGGCGTTTCACTAAACATCACTGCCCGCCCTTATCTATTACGCATAAACTGACTGCTTGAAACGTACAGCAACTTAAAACCTGGCGGATGGGTTGAATTCCACGACACCAATGGCATGTTATACGCCGAGGACGATTCCCTAAAGCCTGGCAATGCTATTATCAAAATGCTCGAAGGCCTCAATCAGGCATGCGACAAGATCGGACGGACTCTGGATGTCGCCCCCCGCTTACAAGGATGGGTCAGAAATGCTGGCTTTACGAACATTAAGCAGGACATGTTCAAGTTGCCCCTGGGTACCTGGCCAAAGGATAAGAAATTGGTACGTTATATACACCTGTCAAGAATCATTTATTACCCATATGAACTATCATTGTGACCTGGCGTGCGGGGGGCTAACACATGAGCAACACTGCAAAAATAAACCAATAGAAGGAAATTGGCGCCTGCATGGCCCAAAATTTCATCGTGGGTACCGATGCATTCACCCTTCTCCCCTTTACCGAAATCCTGGGCTGGTCGAAGGATGAGGTGTCCGTTTTGAATGAAGCGGTGCGCACCGAAATACGGAACAAGAACGGCGCGGCTCATCTTCTATACGACGTGTAAGTGATTTATTTATCCCAGACCGCTCGCTCCTTCGTCTAGCATGACCTTTGGCTATGTATCCCTTTCATCGTAGGTTTGGGTTCTATATACTAATCATGTCCCGTGTATGAATAGAGCTGTTGTTACCGCCCAGAAACCTTTGGATGCATGAAGGGGGGGGCCGGAAAGGATGCAGAAGGGAATATAGATATATTTCTTTTTTTCTCTTATTTTTAAGTTTTCCTAGGCCAACAAGAATGGTAACTACAGAATCACCCAAATTGCTTACCCTGCCTTGATCGTGATTTTCCGTTTCGCTGCGCCTCTCTTCATCCTTTATCTTCAATTTGCTATCCCCGTTACTGGCAATGTTACCTGTTTCTGTTATTGTGAATACAAATAAATCCAGGGAGGTGCAGTTGATATAATAATGCTCTTTAAAGTGAATAGCTAATCGGTTATTTAGACAACCAAGTCTATTACTCCTAGATGGGTATATATAAAGCTTTTGCCACTCTCATCTTTGAATAATTTACGTATCACTTAATAATTTACTTGCCTACTAACCTCACTTACCCTTTTTTATCTCCCTAGTCATGCCAGGCCTTATTTCAGGGTTCACTCTCGAGTAATCAGCTTGCATCATTATATATTAACTAATTTGTTATATAACTAGCAAAAAAATTTATACCTGCAGTACAAGCAGAATAAAATGGGAGTAAAATTATGATATGTGCATCTGTATAGCTAATAAAAGGGAAGAATGTGTGCTTGCTCTTGCATATAATCTGGCCGCAAAGAAGAGAACAGATGTCAAAATGGTATATACCGATGGAAAAAATGGGAGTGTGAAAAAAAAAAAAGAAAAAAAAAAGGAAGGCATCTATCATTTGAAAGAAATGGTGCTGTGTGACCATGAGCTGGAGAAATAATAATGTGATACCGGGCTTGCTTAAGATTCTGACTAGATATATGAATTCGTATATAGATGGATGCGGCATTTTTCGCGGTTTGGTGTAAGAATGCCTAGTGAATCTAAATTAGGATTCCTCTGGTCGTTGGCCATAGACGAGATACCTAAAATGTGTTTAGGAGAAGAATTAGCTTAATACATTCAGGTGGAGCGCGGGCTTCTAGTAGATAGGAAAGAAAGACCGTGGGGATGAAGTGGTGATACGCTAGGTGTAGATGGATGGGTGGATGAACTAGCACATACATATCAAAGTAGAGATGGATGCTCCTGTTCTTCGCATCAGCTCGCACCTGAGCCAGTGCGATCTGGGCTTCTTCCGGAGTCCAGCCGTGGAAACGGGTCAACACAGCCATACTCCAGCCTTCCACCCCTTCCATGAACTGCAAAAGATTCCAGGCGCCGACTTCCTTCTGCAAGACGGACGTATGGTACTATTAGCCAATATCCCAGGTAAAGCAAGTAGGGGGTTCAAGACAGGTAAGAAAATGATTGCGTACCAGTTTGGGATTCTTAGGCCATGTACCAAGGGGTAGTGGGATGATCTTTTCCGTGATGTTGACGAAACCCGCGTTTTTCATCCAGCTCTTCAGCTTTGGTCCGGGACAAGGCTCGCGTCCATGCTTGAGAGTGCCTGAAATAACGAGCTCCTCATTCTTGTAGATCGCGTGCTCTTTGGTCAGGGAGCCGTCAAAGGAGCGGTATTCTAAGTCACAGTCGTATAGTTCCACCCAGCCACCTGGCTTCACGTTGCTGAGTGATTATAGTCAGCATTATTTGACGTTCGGCATTGGGAAATTTAAAAAGGCAGGTCTAGTAGTTACCTGTACATCTGGCCGACCAATCTTGGCCAATCCTGAATGGACATCGCCATGTACCTCGAGTGGATAAAGTCGAACGGAGCAGAATACGACCAATCAGCCTCGACATCATCAACCTCGAATTTCACATTTGGTGGAACCCTATGATCAGTCAGAACATGCAATCCAAGCCAACGCCGGGGGAAGGGGGAATATGGAGGGAAACCAAATTACATTGATGGCTGTATGGGACTGAGATCATTTCCGACAACCTATCACTAATTCAGCTAACGGGGAGCAATTGTCTATGGCAGTGCTGTACAATACCTCTGCTGACGGGTAAAGGTCGGCTGTGATAGTAACGAGTTAGAAAATGCGCCTTTTGTCGTTGGAAGGGAGGAAACATACCCATATCTATGGCCCATAGGCCCGTTCCTGTCCCGATATCTAGAATCCGTTGAGGATCTTTGCCGATGGGCGCAAAATGTAGTTTGTCATCCGACGCCAGAGTCATCATACGATGGCAGATATCGAGATGCTCGCTCGCTTGCTCATCATTTGGCATCAGGTAGCCTTTCAAAGGGAGGGTTAGATATTATTTCTTTCGCAGGTAAACGAGAGAAAAGGATAAGTCAAGAAGAAGAAAAGTCTCACTTCCAGCTCGATAAGCGTGGTAACGACGGCCATTTTCGTACTTTAAGCCACCAAAAAAAGTCATTAGGAATCGACGATAGGAGTCCGTTTCGTTTTGCGTGTGACTTACCTGGTATTTCAAAATACTCGAGGTTAGAGAGGCAGTGGTGCTGCTTCTGTAATGGATCGAATTAGCACAATCAAATTAAGGGGAGAATTCTGGGGGTCTGGCTCACGTATCACCAAAGGCAGAATCCAGGTCGCTGGGCTGCATGCAAAGATACACTGATTAGTGCTGTGCCGTGATCGCTTTTTGAACAAGATACACAGGGTTTAGTAATTCATACCCCGTCATCTTCGTCTACATCTATGCCCGCCTGCGTTGGAAGGGGGGTATTGTCTGGTGCCGACGACATTATGGCTCAGAGAAAGAGGCCGTCGAAAGATAGATAGCGGAATTGATGGATGAAGAATGCGGGGAGAGGCTGTCAGGCTGACAGGGTTGTTTTAAGTGAAAGAAAAGGAAAGGGAATCGGGATTTGGGTTCCGTCGTCGATGATTTCACTAGGCCAGACTAGCCAGCTGTTGTTCATGCTAAAAGATAACCCCGAGCAGCTGCAGGAAGAACAGAGCTTCATTGGATATCTAGGATGCTCGGAGGGATCCGCAGTAGGTAGTGCCGGCTAGTCAGATCAACGGGGCGGATTCGCAAGGAATGAAGCAAGTTCGCTAGATAAATACGTGGGATGGGGCTAGGATGATCACAAAAGATATTGATAACAACCAGGACTGCTCAAGTTTTGTTGTGCGTTATTCGTTTATCATTTATTATTCTCCAACCAATTCTATACATCATGGGGAGAAACGGATTCTGCTGATCTTTTAGCAGCTTCACTTCGGTCTCTACCTGTTATGATGTGAAGCATCTGCTCGTGGGCCCTTATCTCGTTCAATTTGTTACAATGTTGGAAGGCGAATGAAGAAAGATATGGGTATGTGGATTTTCTATACCTACTTGTACGCGTGAATACGACAGTTATGAATATGCCAGACCATGATGCAAAAAGATTAGACTCGTTCGTCTTTCTAAGCCTAGAAAAAGGAAACAACAGAAAAAACCCAGCGCGAGAAAGTACAAAACAAGCTAAGACAAAAATGAAGGCCATTTACAGATACAGGCTATATGTGATTGGGATGGTGGTGCTGATGACGGTGGGCGGAGAGCGGTCGATAGGCAGCTTTACAGAGCGCCCAGTTCCTTCAGTTTGGAAATCATTCCGTCGACGTCCTCGACTTTTCCGCCACCTTGGCGGGCGGGGGGTTCTATCAGAGAAATTGAGTTAGCTTGGAGAGAGAGAAGAAAGGGTTACGGATGGAGGATAAGGAGCATCTCGACACAAAGAATGTAACTGCGCTGAAAACAGGAAACAAAGCTGGAGTGATAGACATACCCGTAACCTTCAAGGTCTTCAGTTTCTTCTCATCCACAATCTCAAAGTCTGCCAGGGTCTTCTTCTCCAGCTTCTTCTTCTTCGCCTTCATAATGTTCGGCAAACTCGCATATCGTGGCTCATTCAATCGCAAATCCGTCGTGATAATCATAGGCAGCTTTGCCCGCAGGGTCTCCACTCCTCCATCGACCTCCCTCGTCACCTCCACCGTACCTGCGTCATCCTTCACAACAACCTTGCTCGCTTGCGTCGCCTGCGACCACCCCAGCAAACCCGCCAGCATCTGGCCCGTCTGCCCCTGGTCGCCGTCAATCGCCTGCTTGCCCAGAAGCACCATGTTGATATTCTCTTTCTGCACGACGTTCTTGAGCAGCTTGGCGATGGTGAGGGGTTCTAGTCCGGAATCGTTGGGTTTCTCGGGAACGTCAACGAGAATCGAGCGGTCGGCACCCATGGCCATGGCGGTGCGAAGGGTGTCGGCGCATTTGGGCCCGCCGGCGGAGATGGCGAGGATATCGGAGACGGTCATGGGGCCCTTGCGCTCGCGGAGACGCACGGCCTCTTCTATCGAGAGTTCATCGAAGGGATTTAGGGAGTGCTTGACGCCGGCAGTTTCGACGCCTGTTTGCGTTTTGTTGATGCGGGGTTTGAGCTGGTTCGGTAAAGGTCGGGGTTAGTATTGGGACAAGAGTATTGTGCGGGAAGGGGTCCAATTGAATAAGATGGGGAAGGAAATAAGTATTTGATTTTGGACGAATAGGGAGAGTCCCCATGTCACTGTATTGTGCAAGGCATCAGGGTGCGGAGGAGGCAAGATACATACGGCGAAATCAATGACTCTCTTGACGGGCACCAATATCCGGAGAGCGTTGGCGGCCATTGTGAAAAAGTGACAACGCAGACGGACAGCTCGAGGGTTTCTCTATGTTGGCACAGCTGGTCTCTTGGTTTTCCGGTGCAGGAGATAGCAGGCGGGAGCTGTGCGGCGGTGCGGCGAGCTGTTGGATATAGATAGATAGAGGGCGGCGGTGTTTTCGAGATTGGCGATGTCGGTGTTTCGATGCGGCCCGGCTTAGTCATTCCGATTCTACCCTGGGAAATCGCCGTCGGGATCTGCTCGGCAACCGAGGCTTTCCGGAGACCCGGGTCACGTGACATCGCTCGCCTGTCGCCCTCGATTTCCCTTTGGATTCATCACGTCTTTGAACGCGAAGAGTGGAAGAACGCAGTTGGGCAAGTCTTCTATGTGATCTGTGTGAGGCTATGCTTCAATCAATGCTCAGCTTACAGTGGTTTGGCGGGGACGCCGTGCTAATTGAGCTGCAATGTGAGCCGATAAACACGAAACGACTCTACGCTCAAGAACAGTCTCGGTAAAGCTACCATTCATGCCTTAAGAAAGCATGTATTGTCCTTTGTCCAAGTCAAACTGCTTATGAGTTTAAACTGGATCCAAAGCCTCCTTAGGAGGCCTTACCGGTAACCATTTCTGGGAAACCAACGCCCTGAACACAGCTTCGGGCAAGAAACCCGGGCGCAGACTAGCTCGATTTCTTACCATGAACATGCCCTTCTATGCGTGACAACGTCAAATTTTCGCTTGACGAAGGACTTTATCTTCCTCGTCTTGTTCATGGGAATCCTTGGACATCGCCCAGAACAACAAACAACGGAAACTTGTATCCGTGTCAGAATCTCGCTGCGCATCTTGTGACTTTTTACCGTACATTAAAAAGCCGCCATCTATATGGGGTTTTTCTTTTTCGGCATGCAGAGGAACACCTGAATAGCCTCTTGATATGTTCATTTTGGCTTTTGATGTGGCAGCATTGGGGATTGTCCTCAATTGTCACTGTTCCTGGTAGCCCTACTAAGTCACCACAATAGTGGATTAGGGCTTGAATTTCATTCAATGCCAGGAGTGCGACAGGATATATGGCATTAATATGCAGACGAACGGGGCATATAAAGCAGATGAAACACCGGAATTGACTTTGTTTCCTCCATGCTTGCAGACGAAGCTTAACCCCGTATACTCCGAAAAGAGCTTCCATAATTGTTCTTATCGGAAGCAGTTTACCAGCAAGAGGGTACTAAGTTTCTCCACGGGATCCCTCCGAGACAAATACCTCGTATGGAAAGCTAACCGGACCAAAAAGAATCAACCCTTAGAGGGGGGCGGCCTCTTGATAAGTTATTATCTGACACCTTGATTATATCTTGCCATTGTCTCTGATTCCTCCAGGGATCTGAGGTTTTCAACGTGCGTGGCATCCATGAGAAAAGGGCAATACAGGCGTACTTGTATGCATTTCACTGGAATCCTCCAGGAGAGCAATCTAGGGCGGTTGGTTGGGGGGCATAAAGATGGGCCATCCAGATGCATTCTCATGGAGGCTTGGATACTGGCATATCGATGCAACATTCGGTGCTTTCAAATATCCCTGAAAAGGAGATTTCATGGGATATTCAACCATTTAGTGTGGTTTTATAACTTCGTTGGTTTGGTTTTTTTCTTTTTCTCCGTTTCCTTTTCGATTCTTGATGGCTCAGGATATATTAATGCGAATTTACTGTACGCCATTTGCCAACTTCCCACTATTAGGATATAGTAGTATAGAGAGAAGATTTTCATTTCATTCGTACATCTATCGATGATCCAATCGATGACCCCTAGCGAGGGGAACAATAAGTGTATCTATCTATTCAAAATATCACCGAAAATTTACTCACCAGTCCCATACCCATGCCACCTAGCCTAAATCACCACGTCTCCTGCTTGTACCTTCCCACCCTCTCCATATCCAATAAATACTTCTCCGCCATCTGTCTGTCATAACTTGACCCCTCCACACCCGCACCACCAAACTTTTGAAACCCTTCAATCAACGCCTCCCGAATCGCCTGAGGCATCTTCCCTGATGAGCCACAGATATAAACCGTCCCGCCCATATCATGCAAAATTCTAAAAAACAACTCCGCGTCCTCCCGTATCCGATCTTGCACGTAAATCTTTGTTCTCTGATCTCTCGAGAAAGCCGTCAGCACCGTCAAATCCAGCACTTTCTTCAATTCCTCCCATTCCTCCTCGAAGAAGAAATCCGCCTGTCTATTCCGCCCGCCGAAGAGTAGGATAATGGGGCCCATGGGGACGGGAACGTCCGCGCCATGCTTTTGCCGGAATGCGGATGCCATGGCCGCTTTTTCCCAGAGCATGGAGCGGAGGGGCGCAAGGCCTGTGCCTGGGCCGATGAGGACGGTTGGTGCAAGGAGTTGCTTCATCGACGAGTTTAGGCCGCCCTTTTGGACTTGGACTTTAAGCGTGCTGCCTGGTCGGAGGACAGCGAGGTAGCGAGTGCAGACTCCCTCGCGCGTCTTTTTAATGACGGTTCGGTATTTGACGATTGCGACGAGAAGGTCAAAGCGTGTGCTACAACTACCATTGTTGCTGATACTGCTGCGGGGTAAACTTTCAGCCTTTTTCAGTTTTCCGCCGCTGGCTATGCTGAATTGGCGATAGCGTAGGACGGGGAAGATGGTGCATGCCCGCTGCCAGGGGATTTTTACGCTGTCGAATTCGCGAAGGACTTCGAGGGTTGATCGGCGTGAACGTGTGGTGTAGTCAAAGAGCTCATCAATGTATTCTGGGTTTGTAAATTCTAACAGGCGATCTTTATGAAAGGAATCGTCGGTAAGATGGGCGATAGTGGAAAAGAAGGAGCGTCGTGGTATTGCCATTATGTCAAGGAAATCAGTGAGAAGAGTACGGAGGGTGAAGCCAGGGTTTTGTAATAAGTATGGAATTTCGGGAGTGGATAGATCGGCGGCTGAATGGCTTTTAGTGTTGGGGACAAAACATAGGGGTATGTCAGCGTCCTGTTCCCAGCCCATGAGGGATATAAGGGAGTCTACGTCTGCGGCGAAATTTCGGGGCGTTATCTGTAGGATGTCACCTGGAACATAGTGGATAGATTCCGGGATTGTCAGGATGAGATGACGAACGTCTTGCCAATGACCTTCTGGAGTTACTCGATTGTTCGCTGCCAACGTCGCGGAGACGGTGTTCGGTATCGGCCTTGGATCATGGCTGAAGTGAGGAGATATGTCCGCATTTGTTAATTGCCTGCCAGACTGGGGCTCTGAGAGCGGCACGTTAGGATATGGAGTCGAGCCCTCTATCTCTCTTGTATCTTGATGTGCAAGTATCCATTTCGGCGGTAATTCGACGTCGTCCGGGATGGGGTGCTGCCCCGGTGCCAATGGGAATTTATCTGGCAAATGTTTCCTCAGGTCCAGCGACCAGGGGATGAAAGTCCCTTCAAGGCTAATGTCACCGGTTAGCGTGGGAATATGGTATTTCCAGGCGAAATCAACCCATACCCCTCTAGATGTTCATCATCAGCCTCCCCATAAGGGTATAATTCATTTGCGCCGAGCTGGATTAATCTTTTGTGTAGCTTCCGGGCCGCCCAATTGAACCTACGGGGTGGGATAAAAATGTTAGTCTCAATGACCATATACTAAGAGAAAGAGATCTTACTTCGGATATGAACTATCCCCAAGCCCAAAAAGCGCAAAATTTACGCCATTGAGGAATGTTGGCGGGAGCCTTTTCAAGAGCAATGATTTCCAGAAAGCTCGCGCATTCGGAGGAAAATCACCCTGTCCCGTCGTCGAAACGGCAATCATCGTTAAGCCATAATCGCGCAGTGATTCCTACGTCAATCATAAGTTGAAGTCCCCAGCGATCCCGTAGGGAAGTCTTATCGTACTGCGTCAACCGCATCTAATTCGCATACCCGCGCTGCGATGTGCAATCTTTCGCAAATCCGCCCGAGTTCCTCAGCGACCTCTTGGGAGTTTCCAGTCTCCGAGCCATAGAGGACTATGGCCGTTCTAGGAAGCATTTTGGCTGCCGATGCTGGTGTTGCTGGCCATTAATTCGGCATCAGGGTTGATATAGTGAGGTGAGTCATTTTTGGTGGAAGGAATGAGGTCGGATTTGGCTGTCAGCAGATGATGTCATCGTCGCACCCTTTAAATAGTTACTATTTTCTCGACGAAACTCCTCAACCTCACGACATAGAAAATATACACCAAGAGATAGGAAACACTGCATTGCATCCTTGTCGATATTATTATGGTTAATATGAGATTGACAATCGCGCTCAAATCCTTACCAACTAACCATTTCTTCTTCCGCAGCCACTTCAAGTTGTTTCGATGCCTACATACTATGCGACAAGCCACCACGAAATCACTTGGATAGGGGTGAGGGGACAGATTTGGTTATAGCAACCTGATTTACAATTAATATTCTCATATACTCATAAATACTCCTTTAATCCGGTCGTTCGACGGGATGGATCTCCCATCCGATCTTTTGTTCAGAGTTCCCACTCGAAACAACCATCTAATATATCCTTGACGGCCCGATCACTCCGCATCAATTTAATTGCAAGAAACAACCAATTAAGATTGGGCACGGATCCATTACCATATAGCTTCCGTGTGCTTCATGGCAATGTTCTCGGGACTGGAGCACCACCGGCCGAGACCCTATATAAATGGCCATATCCGCCAAATCGGCCTGTTTCCATACAAATACATGCTACCAGGATCGAAAAAGTCTCCAATACAAATTTGAAAGAGCGACAATAAAGAGACAAATTTATTCGACAATGTTCTCTCCCGCCATTTTCACCGCGGCTTTCTTGCTTAGCACTTTCGCAACCTCATCACCGGTTGCTGTAAGGCAAGCGGAAGCATACCAAATCCGTGGCGTCTCGGATCCTATATACCATCTTTACCTACAGGCTCAGGCAGATGATCGTATGTGATATTATGCACCGTTTATACTGCATCTTTCTACTATCTTTCAACTTTATAGGCACCCAACATCTCCAGCATTTAGAATGTAACTAATTATATTCACAGCATCAGTCCCGGTCCTCGGGGCAGAAGCATCCGGAGATACATTCTACATCACAGACACCATCCAATCGGCAGGCACGGGCCTATACCTCAACATAGTACCCGACGACAGCGTATCGTATAAGACCTTAGTATTCGAGGAAACTTCTACAACCACTGCTTGGGGGCTGGAGGGAGATACGATCATCACGACGACAGGGAGTGAATATGGAAGACGTGAGTTTGCATTTTTTTTTTTTCGTTTATGGATCTGTTAGTTATATGAACTTCAGATTGTTGGTTTGGTTGGCTGACAGGTTGATGTGTCGTGGTTAGAATTGAATTTCGTGGTATGCGAGGCGACCGCTGGACAATTTAAACTGTTCCTGCAAACTGGCGCAGATGTGCCGGAAGGGACGTGTTCGAATTTCTTAACGATCCATTTGCCTTGTTTGTGCTAAGTTGGCGGATAGCCTGAACGTGGATCTGGGAGAGGCTTGTATATATGTGATAGGGTGGGTAGGGAATTTTGTTGGAGCTGGGAAGAACAGTGCTGCTTCAGTCTTCAATCTATGGAAAGTTGTGTATATATTCCAATATATGGAGCTATGATAATGCAGTATGCTTCGTTATCCCTAGACAAACTTGAAAAAATGGGTATCAAATAGGAGATCGAAAGAAAATAAAGCCAATATATACATAAAAAAAGAATCCAAACCTCATCAGTAAGTATCATTGTCCCCCTCCCCGCCACCCCCATCATAACCATCTGCATCATCATCTCCACCATCGAAATATTGCTCCGCATTATAATCCCCACCCATATCCTCCTCATCGTCCTCAAAATCATCATCCACAATCTCCTCCTCGCCTTCTTCCTCATCTCCATCCAATAAATCATCGTCCTCCCCCCTACCTCTCCGTTTCTCACCAGCCTCCGACCCTTCCTCGTCCTCATCACCAGCTTCTCTTTTCTTCCGCGATGGCCCTTCTTCCTCTTCTTCCTCCTCGTCCTCGAATCCGCGTTTCGCCTGTCCACCCCGCAAGAGGGAACCGAGCCCGTTCGCCCCCCCGGCTTGTAACCCAACGTATTTGGGATCGAGTGTTGACCATAGTTCCTTTGGGAAGAAATTCATAGCTAAAAAAAAAAGGACACCCACCCAGTCAGCTTGTGCCCCTTCCAAAAAAAAAAAAAAAAAACACAAAAAAGGCTTGAAAAGAATGCCACACATACCATAAGGCCTAGCACTGAGTCTTGGTAACGTCCTTGTTTTCTTCAAATATCTCTGTCCATAAGTCGCCATACCCTGGAACGGATCAAATTGCCCATTTCGCGCAGCGGCGCCCCCGCCCACCCCCCCTCCCGCACCCGGTTTATGAGAAGGCGGCGCACTGAGTACCGTATAATACGGCCCATCATGTATAGTCTCTCGTAATCGTCTATAGTAATCGACCTCGTTGCGTTCTTCTTGCGTGAGCGGTTTCGCGATGGGGACGGCGTATTTCTGCATGGAAAGGTTAGTTATTTTGAACTTAAATGTGCATGATCTCTGAGGCAACGTAGCAAAAAGACATATCTTTCCTAGAGCATGAACTCATAGATCGCATTGAAAAACGGCGAAAGATGGGGACTCTGTTAAACTCACAGGAAACAACGGCGTCGGCGCAGTATCGGGCTCTCCCCCGCCCTCTGTATCCCACGAGAACTCAGCACCGGGCAGACGCTTGCCTCGCTTCGCACCGAAACGTGACATATTTTCTATCGTCTTTTTAATACGCCCGTTATGTGTATCCTAGCCTCTTCAATCCTTACTGCGCTAACTTTTGCGGTTTGTAGCTTATCGCGTTGGTCGCGCTGCGGCGGGGTGTGTTGAGTGCCGCAGTTGCGTTTCGTTTTTGTTCGATGGTAAACTGATATATCGGTGGAGATCCGTGGGTCGTACTGGCTTTTAATCGGTATTCTTTTTTAGGCTTGATCTCGCGGGGGAATATTTTTGCGCAGTTTTAAATGATTAGATTGTTGGCAGGAGCTTGTAATTTTTTTCTGTGGTTGGTGGATTTGGTGCGTCACTGCAGCAAAATAAAACATATTGCCTGTTTTGACCGCTTTGAGTTCACGCTGTCAGGACCGCTGAAGAACTTGAAGGGTTGTGATGAGAGAACTTGATTATTTCCGTGTTTATTGGTATTTTTCCAATTGACTGATAAATAAAATACTGTACATGTTATCATTGATCCTAAACACCATGGCAGCACGCTCAGATATTTTTTTTTTTTTTTTTTACGTTTTAATGCTTGCTGAAGCAACTTGAAAGTGACAACCCATACAACATGCAAAATGCATAACCACATCAGTCATTAGAGCTCGAGTGCATCCACCCGACTGCCGATCTGGCTTGGTCTGCCCCAGGGACCATCCGCAACGCGCCTGTTAAGTGTTCGGATAATATCCTCGAATCCTTCCAGAGCTCCGCCAGCTTTTCTCACCTCCGCTTGTAGCGCAATAAGCGTATCAAACTTAGCCGTTGCTATTCTCCAGACTGCACTTTCAGTGTCTCCAGCTCCACCAGCGACGAAATTCGCATACGTCTGAGGTGCTTTGAAGAGGTAGGGCAGGACTTCTGTCAAGGCTGGAGGTACCAGGAGCGCCAGCACGCCAGAGTCGGGTAGCTTACCTGGCGCGGAAGGTCCAAGTCGCGCTAGTTGGTCTTCGTTGGGGACTCCAAAGCGAGTGTTGGTCAGGGGATTTGAGCTTTCATTTGGTGCAACGACCACCCAATTTGCGGTTAGCACCGCTTTCATGAACGCAATAGCCGCAAGAGCATTGTCTTGCATAGCAATTACATCTGCCGCTGCAACCACGTTGCCCCAAAGATCTGGGTGTTCGTTTAAATAGCGGAAATATAGAACTCTGGAAGCTGCAGCTTCTGCACGGGGACTTGTTGGATTTTGATCAAGTGGATCTGGGACAGCACCTGAGGGATTTTCAACCGTGGGAGGACCTGTAAATATTCTACCCAAAGTGTCCAATGCATGTTTGTTGACTGGCCTGGATGGGATCGCTTGAAGGGGGTTGATATGCCTAGTTTCTGCCTCCAGGAGCATTACTCGGGGCAACGAGGCAAGGACATCAAGGTCGCCACTTGGAACGGTGCTATGAGCCCATTTGATGGGTTCAATGTCAAATGCTTCGGCTATCCGACCAAGTAGCTTATCTAGGAATGACTGTGGCTGTTGAAGTAGATGGTTTGGATACAGTATTGCGTATTGAGAAATATAGCCCATCACCGGGCCGGATAAGAAGGGGGCGGAAGCAGGATCAAGAATTGCAGGGTCCAAGTAATAATCGAGGATTTTGGTATGGAGGCCGGAAGATAATAGGAACTGTAATGAGGGAGAGGAGAATTGAGGTGCCGAGTGCGTCCGTACTTTGGCACGTTGGCGGAGACCAGGAGCATCGATTCGAAGAAGCTCACGGAGAAAATGAATGTGGGTCATGTGCAACAATATATCGTCTGGATCGACCATCTGGGACGCCGCGAAACTCAACAGATTGGAGCTCTGGTATTTAGACTCAATATCTGGAAAATGCGATGCTGTGATTGAATGCCAATCTAATGTTCCGGCTTTGATAACCAAATCCATCAATCTACCTTGAGCCACCGTCTTTTCTCGTCTAGACAGCTGTCCGGGTTGTTCGGGGCTGTCAAGATTGCATATGGAGAACAACAAGGCATAAACATCCCTATCGTTAAATATCCTCCTCCACACTAGGCCCTGGCCTTTGATTTTGTTCACGCCGTTCCCATCAACCAAGATCTCGTTATCATAGCCACGAACATGGTCTACTTCAAGTAGAGACCATAGGACGTCAAAGGCCTTTTGCGCGACTGATGTTTCCGGAATAGAAAGCCAGAGCTCTACCAAGGCAATCACCAGAGCCTGATTCGCGCCTATAATTGCTGCATCAGTAGGGGAATCGCCGGCCTTGGCCAAAATAGATAAGGTGAGGAGGTTGATTGGCGGAGACGGTGCCTTGATGCCGGCGAGGAGGTTGAGCGGTGGGTCGATGGATTGGACCTGGGTGAAAGTCAGGTATGAGGCGGCTCTGGTAGCTAAGCTGGTGACAGGGGATGGGTCTTCCTGTAAAATAGGAAGAACTTTCGAAACTTGAGTGAGGAGAGCAAAGGATACGCTCTGACTGGTCCCAGCGATCAGCTCCGCCTGGAGCTTGTCGAGGGCGGGGACATCCAGAGGAGTGGAAGGATCCTGGATGACTTGATCGAGGTGATCTTTGACACTTTGAAAGGAGGGAGGGGTCTCCATGGCTTCCTTGCTCCTTCGAACACAGGACGTAGAGACACCCAAGCGAATCTTGAGATGTTCTTGGATGGAAGATGGAGCTCCAGGACGGTGGATGATGCGATGAGCTCGGCACCCCACATGCAAACAGAGCAAACACGGCAAACACAACAAACAAACTGAGCCGCCTGTTGACTGGAGCTTCCGCTGCGGCTCTTGGACATCAGACCTACATTATAACATCACGACGACACATCTCAAGTGCGGGAAGACCTCGTAGTTTTTCGCTGACCTCCTACCGCCTCTCTGAATCAATTCTGGCGGACACCTTCCCGCCATGGCAGAACCTAACCCCCTCGTCTCATCCAAATCCTCCGAATCTGGACTCCAGATCCAGCTCCACCCCCTCGTCCTCCTTAATATCTCGGACCATATAACGCGGCACATCGCAAGACAACAAAAGGGACCGGTTGTTGGCGCTTTGTTAGGACAACAGAATGGTCGCATTATCAGCCTGGAACATGTCTTCGAGTGTAAACTGGTGCGCGACGAACAATATGGTATCGATGAAACATGGTTCCAAGAGAGGCTACAACAATGTCCGTATACAACTCCTTGTCGAACGCTACATAGATTTTAGCTCACTGATATATCTACATACTATAGTTAGAGATGTTCATAAGGATCCTCCGTTAGATCTCGTGGGATGGTTTACTGTGACCCCCCCTTCCGGGCCAACAGAGGAACAGCTCCCGATCCATCGTCAGATACTTCAGAAATACAACGAAACTGCGATCTTGCTGACGTTTGATGCTGCAAGCCTCAAAAGCACGACGCAAACCACTGGCAAACTTCCACTTTCTATTTTCGAGTCAACTTATGAAGAAGAGAATGTAGGCGATGGCGACAAATCGATGCAAGTGGATGGACAGCAGCCCAGCCTGACACTTAAATTCCGAGAATTGCCCTATTCGATAGAGACTGGCGAAGCGGAAATGATCAGTGTTGATTTTGTCGCAAGAGGAGGAGGCAATGCTACCGCTATCCAGGCAGCTGCAGCTCCGAAACCGAAACCGAAGGCTGAAGAGAAGAAAACAAAGGGGAAAAAGGGAAAAAAGGGGAAGGACACAGTAGAAGCCGACGATGCTCCAACGGAAGAGGTCTCGGCACTCTCGCATGAAGATGAAGATCGTAAGTGACCCAACGTGAATACACATGGTGTACTCAGTCAAATTAATCTGCTACGTTGCTAGTCATCGCCAATCTCAACACCCGCCTCAACGCCGTCAAAACGCTCGAATCACGCCTCAGCCTCATAAAAGCATATCTTTCCAACATTTCAAACTCTAACCCCAATACCTCTCCCACCGCTACCCCCGAAATTTCCCACTCCCTCCTACGCAACATCCACTCTCTCATCTCCCATCTATCACTCCTCACCCCGCAAGAATCAGGCACATTCTCCACAGAATCTCTCGCCCAAACAAATGATGTTGCTCTAGTTGCATTGCTCGGATCACTTGGTCAGAGCGTGCAAGGCATGCGTGAGCTGGGTAAGAAGTTCGCCGTTGTTGACGGGATGCGGCAGAATGCTAGGTCCGGGAAGGCGTCGGGTTTCTCTCAGATGGAGGAAGAGTTCTATCTTCAACACGGTGCGGCTGGAGGGGGAATGGGCGGGATGCAGATGTGGGACTGAGATATACCCATTCTGGGGTCTAAGGGGCTGGTGTCCAATTTTCCGTGCCTTGCTGATCCCAATGCTTTATGACCTAGGAGTGAATAATGACTTATTGCTATCAAATTTGTCGTCTGCTTTTACTAAACTGCGTACATAAATTAGATTTCTACCCGAAATATCAAATATCGGATCTGAATGCTCCAACTCTCCTGTTAACTATACGAACCTGAGGCAGGTTAGAGTGAGAGGCTGTATCAGTTCTAGTCTTTTGGATCAAGAATAGATTATAAGGCCATATCTACTAGTGACCGAGAGCTGGGTTACAATTTGCAAGGGGCCAGAGTAATATCAAAACTGAGATATTCGAAGTGACCAGTCGTTTGTATGAAGGGGGACAAATAGTATCCTTTGCAGCATCAAGCCATGTTTTAACTCAAGGCAAAAGGATGAGGTAGTTGATAAAATGAGAAATAGTATCCTGGACTAAGCCAATAAGACATCTCATTTCACACATACAAGGATATAAAGATAGGGTGCAAATCTAATGGTTTCCCATATCCGATTAAACCTAGTACGGAGGGAAGAACCACGGCCATACCCATCCCATCGTTTTAGATATCATACCAGTTACGAAGCAGTATTGGAATACACTGGCCCAGATGTCCTAGAAGAAAGGATAGATTAAGTCAACAGCCTCATAAGTCATATGCTTGTGGCTAGCCGGCTCGTCGTAAGCTAGTTATGGGGTTTTGTTTGAGTACATTAAACCATGTCAATCAGCTTCTAGGAGTCCTCCAGATACTCCGATTCCTACCGCAACATTTTTTAAATAGGCTAATTGAAATATCCATGGTAGAGGAGTGATTCCATGGAAATGTTCTTTCCGGCTGTGCAAACCGGGGGCGGCATAATGCGCACAATAGCGAAAAGAATACCGTCATAAAAGTTTCGCAGGGCTTTAAGTACACGGATCTCTCGTAGAAGTAGAAAGATAGGATAGAGACGAGAAAGCATATCGGCAAAATATATAAATAGTTAATCGCCTTTTTTTTTTCTCCCTATGTCGCACTCCATTGCTCCAGCGCACGAACATCAAACAAGAGACGTACACAAACTGACCTCGATAGATAGCTACTATCTCTCAGCTTGGGGTGGTCGAACACCGAGCGTCAAGCTCCGCAATCTTGGATGTGGCGTGGCTGATTCCTGGATGAATCAACGGTGCCCAGTTTGTCATGGAATGATTGACTGCATGTGTTAAAAAATAACGATGTGTCACCACGCACAAGAATATGGCTGCGATGTACCGGAGCCCCGATATTTTTGGCGTTGTATCAACTTCCAAAGTTTGGAGATCGCAGGTGAACAGATTAAACTATATGCGCTAAGGGCTTGGCGTGTGGGTAAAGTGGGCCATGGCCCATGGAGTCGGCCCGAAAGTCCCCGTGGTCCGAGCCGAGAAAATTAAACCAATTAGGTTTAGTGCAGTCGTGCTTTCGCCTTTCTCTTTTTCATCGAACGTCCGACATTCACGCATGATGGCATGGGAGGGGAATCCTAGGGAAAAGAGGCTTATGGCCCTCGATTTTCATAATCCATTTTAACCCTCCATCCAAATGCACCCCTTGCCTATGCAGCTGCTTAAAAACCACAGTTCAAACCTTGACCTTGACCTTAGTCCCAGCTCTCATCAGTCTCAATACACAAAACACCAGGAGGGCAGCCAAGAGAAGTGCTCCAGAATAAGCCCAAGCAGCGACCCAGTCAAGGTTGCCCTTATCATGACGCAGAACCGCACCAGCTCCGGGTCCTCCAGGAAACACAGCAAACCCAAGCATGGTGTATGCCATCCCCATTCGGGATCCGAGTTTCGATTTGTCCTTCGTGAGAAGCATAAATAGAAGGGGCGGGGTCGCGACGAAGAGTCCGCTTAAAAACCCGAAGAATACTGACGTACAAATCACACCAGCAGCGCTGTGAACGGCTAGGTTAGATAGCAGAATTATTGCTATCAAAATTGACCCTAGAGACCAGGTAGTTAATTTTGCGACCGATTGCAGATCAGCAGGTGACGTCTTCGCCTTACGTACCTGCAACCATTGTGTTAAATGCACCAAATTTATCTGCGCATAGGTTTGGGACCACCCGCCCAATTGCGGATGCCGTGTTTAGGATGGAAACAAGATACAGTGCGAAGTTCCCCTCCAACCAACCATTAGCCTGCCCGAAGAAGGCTGTGTAGTACCAGGCCATTTGGCACCCGGCATAGCCAAGGACACACCCCAAAGCACACAACATGAATTGGCCATCTGTGAAAGCGGAGACATCGAGCATTTTTCGGGCCGCGGGTGGCTTCGTGCGCATTTCCGAGACAGCGATCGGAACCGCGAGGGTTGCTAGGATGATAAAGCCAATTGTTCGAGTTGTCCACCCAAATCCGATGCGATCGATTAGGTTTATGAAAACGACGGGATAGAGGACGCCACCCACGGAGCTTCCAATTGCTGCGATTGCAACGGCAAGTCCTAAATGACTGCTAAAATAAAGCTGGAGGACCGCCAGAGCTGGGACGAAAAGGCAACAGCCGCCGATTCCAACAAGTACCCCTTGTGACAGCAAGACTTGCCAGTATTCTTGGCATAATGATAACATCATATGCCCGAGCACCATGCAAAAGGCGCCCCATATCATCAAGAGTTTGAGGTATCCACGGTCGTAAATAGGCCCGACAACCGCACCTAGACCAAAGACCAGGAACGAATAGCATGAACCAACCCATGAGATGTTCGCGGATGTTTGCTTGAAGAGATCTCCTCTTTCATAGTATGCCTGGTAGGCGCCGAACATGAGCATTGTCCCTATTCACGGTTAGCGCCACAATGAGCTATCTATCATGGCATTGAGCCGATGGGCATAGGGGAGACAAGCCCGCGGAATTAAATATCATCAAAAAGCTACCAACAACTTGCAACCACGCCTTAGATCCTCCATTGGGAGGAGGATCGGGAGGTCGGGATTGGATAGCGTTGGGTTCTGCATTTGTATTGATTCGGGCTCCTATCGATTTGTCGTCTTGAGTTGATGCATTCCGGGAAGACGCTAGGGGATGCAGGCCGTTGGCAGTCATAAGTGGTGCTGAACTTGGTCCTCTTTGTCGTTACCCCTGGTTAGGCAAATTGCAAAGCCAGATTTTAGGGAGCAAACTAACTACCCCTGTTGATTTTGAGTTATGATATCTACCCAAATTTTGCCGATGAGAGGAGAAAGTGGTTTTAAACTTGAATTTTTAAAAAGGATGGAATTCATAAGCAGTTCGTATCCAGCCCCGCAATCGGGCCGAGATATTCAGCGCTAACCTCTTCCTGAGCAGAGAGCATGGCCGGGATTCGAGCACCATTCCGGGTGTGGTCTGGGAAAATGTTGTCGTGACGAACGAGGAATACTTACAGCGAATTACAGCCGGACATTCCTTGCCAAATCCAACGAAGCGGTCGTAAGCTATGATCAGCCATGGATTTTGTATACTAATGACAACAACTGACATGAAGGTCCTATCGTCCTTTCGCGAAGTGGAAGTTAGAGCTACATGTTGAAAACTTCTATCTCTGCGGATGACTTTGGTGTGACGTCGTTTCTGATATGTGGTATGCTTCTAATTCGTCATTGAGGGTCGAGAAGGCGTAACCCTCGTTCATTCTGAAGCACCTCTAAATTGAACGTATGTTGCCGTTTCCCCAAATTTTGAAGGTGGAGGAGACCAGCCACCTCCAGGTGTGGCTGTTCAACCGTGCTAATTTATAAATTTTGACTGGATTGTTGTTTGGATGAAGGAGACACAGACTCATAGTTAGAAATGCTTGGAGGGTGTAAGTATCCTTGGAATACATATCAGTCAGTGGGCTGAGCATCCTGACACCTGAGATCAATGTTGCCGGCCCTCGAGAGGTGACTCCAGCCGCACTCAATGGACGGGAATTAACAAAAGAACTGGGTTGACAGAGCCTTTGTCGGTGGTGTATTGAGAATTGGGTGTTTCCTATGCGCCCGTCAATCTCGGAGGCCTTACCCGGTTGAGAGGCCACTCTACATATACTTTAACACACTCAAGATAGCCCCGTGGCCGGGGGTACATTTATTTTGGGATTATGCTTGATGCAAATCTTCGTTATCCTTAGTCTTGGGTTAACAATCCGCGGAGACGGGGATAGATCTGAGTTCCACTGGCTGGGAACAAGGCCATCTATCTATCGAAGACCCATGGTGCGATTCTTATTCGAAGATCCAAAAACGCAGTACAGCAGTTGGGTACTCGTGGAAAGACCCAGTCTCTTCAACATTCTCGAATACTGTAGAAGAATTCAGCAGATTGGTCTTCCAGAATGCCATCAAAATTGCCAACTGTTGGCAAAAGAACGAAAACGGCATAGATACCAAACCAAGCCAGCGACCGGCCTATCTTGCGCTTCTTGAGCAAGTATCCCAATTACGGATCTCGCCGGGGACCTGTCCTGGATGGAACAGATGCCGATTGCTCCGAGCATGAATCCTCCTCATGATTTTGGTCTCGTGGGGAGAATTAATTTGGGTAATATACATCCTGGTCATAATGGCTCTCTCAAACAAAATTCAGTGTCTTGGATTGGCCTGCTGACACGCGCTACCAGGGATTCACCTTTAAGCAAAACGAATGATCGACACAACGCTTCATCTTTCGGCATCCGGAGTAGACACCATCCCCATGGGGTCTACATTGCTGTTTAATCACAGTGAATCGAAACTTTTGTTTGTGGATATAGAACCACTGAGATGATACGTTTAATGGTGTTTGAATGAAGCCGCCATGAAACGGAACAACCCGATCCCGCCTCAGAATCAACTGTTGATACACTTATACTACAGGATACTCGAGCCATTTCGCCCCGTTCTCCACCAAGTTAGATGATGTCAAATTTTGTTCAACCCCGGAAAATTGCCAGGGTTAACACATCGACTGTGCAGGGAAAACCTGAGCGGCTGCACCACATATTCTTCCCTGCCTGAAGAGATATTATATTGGGCAGCCGGCGGGCCGAACTCCGCCCCTGTTCACCGGATGTGCTCGATTCTGGGGTCGATACCGGTGGACTTTGCTGTTCCACATATCACGCGCCCAATTTACGATGAGGTTAGGCAAAATGGAATACAATAAAGACCTCGAAGATACCCCACGAACGTTTTAATTCTTGGTCTTTTCTTTTTTCCCTTCAGACAAAATCTCTCACTCCCAATCACTTGTTCCTATTTTGCCTGGATATCTTCCTGTTTCTTGCCGGCCCTCGAAACAAGGTCTATAATTCCATAATGCGAGCTGTTACAAGTGGTCTCTCAGCGGCGCTGTTTGCGTCTGCTGTTGCCGCCCACGGCGCTGTTACCAGTTACAAGATCGGTGGGACCGACTATCCAGGGTAAAACCAGCCCCCTATATACGTATTCTTCCCCCTTCTTATATTTCTATTCCTACTAACAACATCCAAACAGCTATACAGGCTTCAGCCCGGGCTCCTCCCCCGAAACAATCCAGCGCCAATGGCCCGACTATAACCCAATCATGGACGTCGCGGACGCAATGATGACCTGCAACGGCGGCACAAGCGCCCAGCTAAGCGCTGAAGTTGCTGCTGGATCCGAGGTGACCGCGATCTGGTCCCAATGGACCCACGCTCAGGGCCCCGTAATGGTATGGATGTACCAGTGCGCCGGCGACTTTGCCGCTTGCGACGGCAAGGGCAACAATTGGTTCAAGATCGATGAGGCCGGGCTGATTGAGGGCCCAATTGATGGAGAGGGATGGGGCACGGGTGTTGTGTTGAAGGAGCTGCAGTGGACGTCGACGATTCCGGCAAACCTGGCTCCGGGTAATTATCTGATTCGTCATGAGCTGCTGGCACTGCACCAGGCGAATACGCCGCAGTTTTATCCCGAGTGTGCGCAGTTGGTTGTTACCGGGTCGGGCACGGAGACGCCCAGTGGGGAGTATTTGACGGCTATTCCGGCCTACGCGAGCCAGGATGATCCGGGAGTTATGGTGAGTCTTTGTTCTAGTTTATCCCTTGTTACGGAAAACAGGGTGAAGAGGAGGGCGGGTCAGTTAAGAAACGAGACTAAACACTAACTCTTCCACCCGATGCAGGTTGATATCTACCAAGGTGGCCTCACCAGCTACACCTGCCCCGGCCCAGCCGTCTGGCCCGCTCCCGTCCAGCATTCGATTCCCGGTAGCAAGTTGAGAAGCTAGGGGTGTTTGACCAAACATATACATACGCATATTGGCTTTTATATATTTATCTGTACAGCGACACTCATTATTTGAAATCATTATCGATGGCATGACGAGTCGGGGACGTAGGGATGGATGGGACGGAATATCCTGTTGCGTTTTTGGATGAGAATGAGACAACTGGCAGATCGGCGGAGGAGAGGAAGAGCCAAATGGTGCGATTAGGTTAGAAATATTCTTTGCCTTGGTCCACGAAATGTTGTATGGGTGGCAGGAAAGGATATATTGGTACGCATTTTTCGCCATATATAAAAAATCTTATATGAGAGCATTGACGGCACTCCAATCCCACCCTACCAGCGTAGTGACAAATATATCAAACTAGATATTCAGTCTAGGTTATGGATGCTTTCTAGGTTTAGCTTTGAGTGTGCAAGTCGACGAGAAGGCACATATGATGTCAAAGTCGCCACTTTCCCCCTATCCGGCATGAAAAAGGATATAACTCAGACAAAAGATAGATCCCCCTGAAGCAAATGAAATGAAATGTCCTTGTCCTGTCCTGTATGCAAGTCTAGACGGTGAAAAATATCTGGGCTGGACGGGCAATAACCGCAGTCCCATCAGCTTGGACTGAATGCTTTGGCTTGGATGCTTTAGAGTTAGTTACACTCCGATTCGATCGACGACCACGGTTAACATCCATCCAGGTGACAGAGGGATAGCAGTCAACATGTTTGTTATTCTAATTTTCTTCTTTTTTTCCCCGAGGGAGTGGAAAGAGGGATTTTGTTTAGTATTAATGGAGTTAAGAAGATATATAAATGGCAAACATGTACCTAGATAGATACCCCATTACCTCAAAACACCATAGGTTAAAAGCAGCAAACACACCATTCAGTAAAGAACAAAAGCCAGAAGAAAAATTTAAAAAAAAAATATTTCTACAAGAAACCCAACCGGTCCCCAACCCTCCCCCTCCCACCCCCTTCACTCTGCCTCGCCTCAACAAACAACGGCCCCATCCCCATCACCCATCCCATTACTCCCACTAGCGACAGCTTTCTTCCGCCCAAACCCCAACTTCGACAACCTCTTTACAAGCGCATATCCGGTCTGATGGCCCTCTCGCATCCCCCACTTAGCCTCTAACTCCCCTTTCGATGCCCGCCTCCCATCATCACCATCAATACCGCCATTAGCCGTGGCCATCCGGGTAGGCGGATTCGATCGCAAGGCGGCATCTTTATCCGTATTTGGTGCCGGAGCAATGACTCCACCACCACCAGACATCTTCTCCATGACGGCCTGTTCGAGAGCCATACGGCGCTGCGCCTCTTCGTCAATGGTTAGGACTCTCTCTAGGCCGTTTGTGTCGATTATTGATGCGCCGGCTGTGGAGGTGGAGGTGAGTGGTTCTGTATGGCAGAGGGGGTCTATATCGGCTTGAGTGGATTGGCGTTGGGCTGTTGTTGTTGTTGATGATGATGATGCTGGAGGGGGGCTTTCTCTGGGTTTGGTGGAGGTTGGCGGAATATGCTGGTTTGCGTGGGAAGTGGTAGGTTCATCCCCTATTATTGTTTCTCGCCGCGCTTCCCCGAAATGATGTATTTGTGCTCGTAGCTCACTCAGCTCACTTAAGGACGGCCCATCCATGTCCCCGGCTTCCAGCGCCGTTGACTGTTCAAGACCATCGAAAGCGTGATCCGATGCGTCCTCCTCAAACTCCATGCCTATCCCAGAATCATACTTGTCCTTCCTATAGACATCTCTTCTCTCACTCTTGCTTGAAAACATATTCTGCTCCTCATTGATATGCTCATCCCTAGGGCCAGGCGTTATATGTTTCGGCACAGCAAATGACGGGGACTTGATATCCACATAATGAGATGATGTTCTCTGATCATATTCCGCAGCAGCCGTCGAACAATCGAAATCTTTCCATTGGTCAGGATATTTGATCCTCTGCGAGAGGAGGGCGCAAGCATCCCTTAACTGCAACTCCGTGGAAGTGGATAGATACTGTCGGTCGACTGAGGAGCGCTCTGATCGCCACTGGACGGACGCATCGTCGAAGTCGTAATGTCGGCTTCGATCTTCGACTGTGGTTTGGCGATGACGGAGCTTCCAGCTTGGTTTCTGGGTTTTGTTAGTTTGGGGAGGTTTTATAGTAAGTTCGTAGAGCAGGGGTATGATCGTAGCTCATGGTAGGGGGGGTTACGTACAATATTGACGAGGTTGGAATAGAATCTTCGCTTCATGCTGGAGCGCAGTGGTGTAAACCATAAAATTAACTTCGTGCTGTTCTTTGTTCTCTGCTGTAGATTTTAAAACAAAACGGCTTGTTGAGAATAAAACGGTGAGCTATGCGGCTCGTAGAGCACAGCTAAGAATCTGATATAGGATCTGATATTTTGACCGAGGTGGGGGAGACGTCCCGAGTAATTAATATCTTTTAAGCTTCCGCAAGCGACTCACCCGCAGAACGAATAACAAAGAAGAGATGTTGCGAGAGGGAAGAAAAAGATCCAAGAACGCCAGTTAGGCTTTGAGCTAACTAGTTGGTTCAGTTACATCTGGGGTATCACCGGGCTGAGCAAGATCAGCTGATCGACGTTAAACAAGATTGTTTCTTGCAGGATGTGACGGAAGCTTGGTAGCCACTGGGAAGAAGAAGAAGTCTAGATACCGCTTGACTTGTAATGGTCAGATATCAGCCCAGATTCCGGGGGGAAGTAGTACTCTTCCCGAATCCCGACTGTTCTGCGAGGAACCTGGAGCTATAAGCGGGAATATATGGGCTGCCAACATGAAGGGATTGATAGTATCACACCAGGTTGGTCGACATGGGGGGTCCGAAGAAGGGAAGAAATGAACAAATCCTTTAGGGACTCACTCATAGGTGGAAAGTGGCGAGAAACGGGTTTCATAGTGGAGGCCGAGAAGCGAATAATTTCAAGTTAACTAGTTAGTTACCAACGATGGACCTGTCCTGAAGACGTGAAAAGAGCCTTGAAGAGGAGATTGAGAATCTGAATCTCACTCCCGCCCTGCTCCACCAGTTGATGTTTCCGTTCATACGCTGCGAACGAACCTGATTTGATTTCCGGGGTAGATGAAAACGGCGAATGAGAGCTGAGAGCGCAAACCTGGACGGCAGCATCCCCAGAATCAGGCGTAACGGTCATCGCGAACCAGAAGACCAGACTCTGATTTGGCCCCGGTGTGGCGCCCAATCAACAGTGAAAAGTATCCCAGAGCCAACTTTCGTGGGGACCTGGAATAAAGGATCATGGATGTCATCCGGCTACCAGCACAGCTTGTATGCACCCCATATACGAGCGGCGTGTGACTCTGCAGTCAGCCGTCAGCAGGCGGGAAATGAACCTGGAATTATTTAGTGAGTTCAAGTTACTAACGAGCAAGAAATGGATGGCTGGACCGGCATAGTCTGGCCATTAGCAAGGGTGTTGTTTCTTTCCCCGCGGCCGTGGGGATCTAGTAGATGGTCTGCAAAAGCAAGAATTTCAACAGCATTTTGTGGGCTGGATATTCGATCCAAACCTGGGCTGGTATGCTCATAATCACGCAAGCAATCAGTGGTGCGAGTCGGCCGCTGAAGACAACATCTCGTCAACCAAACCTTGGAACATCTTGCAGGTGGAATGTTGCTCTTGTGCGGCATCATGCATATCATGCATGGGGCTGGACCATAGAATGCGGGAATCAGGGATGAGAACTTGAAGTCTGGGGAGAGGAGGGAGAAAGATGATTAATAACCTTCCAAGTTAGTTACCAACTTACTAATTACTGACTGGGTTCCAGGCCTCGTCGCCGCTAGAGGCCCTATATTCTACTTAAAGCTTTAGGGCTGTTTGACCTGTGCTGTTCATTCCGCCTCTTGCATCATTATGGTAGCCTCTTCTAACTAATTATAAACTGACATCCTCCCTTCGTCGTATGTGACATCTATTATTGACCAGACATATGGCTTTTCATCATCACATATTTACACATAAACTCTATACCGCTGTAATTAGACGTTAACTCTACAAATAGGAACATGACATAATCATACCGGCTAAATTATGTGTCTCCCTGCGCCTTGGATTTTCTTCCTCCATTTCTCCTCTTCCCAGACCAACCACAGCCCCGACCCTAGCAAAAGACACCGTTTCTACGCTGCAGCACAGTAACTTGACACCAGGATACTTCGAAGATGTCGGCTTCTCCTCATATCATGACTCGATTCCTCATTCTTTCTGATACCCATGGGATGGAATTCACACCAGAAACCGAGCCATTGCAGCATGCAGATGTTGCCATCCACTGTGGAGACCTCACTGATGGGTCAAAATTGAAGGAGTTTCAATCTGCCCTGAAACTCCTAGGAAAACTGAATGCACCCCTCAAGCTTGTCATTGCTGGAAACCATGATTTCACTCTTGATATCCCTCTTTTCAAGAACAAAGTTGAAGAAGCTGTGCCACCTCTAGACCCAGAACTGGTTAAGAAAGAGTATGGTGATTATGGAGAAGTAAACCAACTCTTCAAGGATGCTGCATCTATGGGTATTATGCTACTAGATGAAGGGGTTCATCACTTTACTCTGAAAAACGGTACATCCCTGACTGTGTTTGCCAGCCCATATACCCCATCTTTAGGTGACTGGGGGTTCCAGTATACCCGCAAAGTAGGCCACCATTTTGCCATCACAAAGGACGTTGACTTGGTTATGACACATGGGCCGCCAAGGGGCGTTATGGATTACACCCTGTCCCGCCAGAGGGCAGGCTGTTCTGATCTCTTCGCGGCTGTTGCTCAAAACCGACCACGAATGCATTGCTTTGGCCATATTCATGAGGCCTGGGGCGCAAAGCTCATTACATGGCGTGATGAAATAAGTGAGAACCCTTCCCACTTTACGGATATCGATAATGAACAGTCCACTGTGGTCGAACAATTATCAACCTTGCGACCCTCGAAATATGATACGCCTGATGATGTGGAGGAAAAGCGGAAGAACCTCGAAAAATATACCGATCAGAGATGTTATATGACAAGCCAGCCTATCAAACTGGGGGTGCAAACACTCTTCGTCAATGCCGCCATCCAAGGCGTCGAAAACGATTATCCTGTGCAGCTCCCTTGGCTGGTCGATATCGATCTCCCCAAGGCCAACCAATCCGAAGCCTGACTTTGCAACCTTGACATTTCCGAGGCGGAGTATCTTAACCAGCATCTCCAATACTTTGAGAACACCTGCAGAGACCACCGGTTAACTTCGTTGGCATCCAGTTAGGACATTTCATTCATACTATCCATCGAGACCCCCTCCGACGCGACCAGCTCCAGCCTACCTCAAATAATATGTCGCCAAATGCGTCTAACCCCTCTCTGTTACAAGCAGTGCCACAGGCTACCTCTGAAACCCAGAAACTCTCTCCAAGATCTCCTCGCGCCTTAAAGGCAAAGGAGACAGCCGCTCTCATCAAACCGCTCGCCCCGGGCCCCTCCTAGATGCAACTAGCAGAAAGCCACGACAGATCGCAGCACGAGAGCTGGTATGGCTTATATTCGATCAGTGCCCCATGGTACACTGTCCCTGTACCCTTAACCTTTTCTTAAAAGGCGAGACAACACATAGGATAAATAGGAAATATCAAACCTAGATTCTAATATTCATTTCCGACCGACTATGTACAGCACATGAATGGGTTGATAAAGCTAACTTTGTAATGACGAAAACACCATAATATTGACTCAGCCCAATAAATCGCCCATTTGTTAACTTCTATCTAATGAAGAAGAATATCTTTACGCCTATCTATCCCCGCCTACCATGCACGGTACTAACTAATGTAGCTACCACTCCCTCCTCCCGAGTTCGTCCTTCCATTTAATTCCCCGAGAAGGAAATGAGAAAGAGAAAAAAAAGAGAGTGCCTCGTGCAACACGCATGCATTCTGCAGCTGAAGATACCAAGAACAAAAAAAAAACAAAAAAAAAAGACCACGCCCGCCGCTGTGTTACACACCTACCCGGGTCGGGGCGAGCGCGCCTCCAGGGGCTTCTGTTTGTTTTGTTGGCTTGACATTATCCTCTTCACCCACCCAAACGCAAACCGGCCCCCCCATCTATAGCGCACTGCATAACCGCATACATACATCGGGTCCTTCGTACACATTACTACAGTCTACATCCATCATGCACGCCGGCATCTCAACCACTGCTTGCCTCCCCCGCCAACTTGAATTGAACACCAGCTCGCTCAGGGGTACATGTAGAACGATATCTCTGTGCGAGTGGATATGTAGGTCGGGTCGGGTCGGGTATGTCCGCGACTGCATGCATTTAGATATCTATGTATATCTGTCTGCGGCTCGGGTTCGGGGTATGTTCGGGGATTTGAGGGGAGGAGGTACATATGTCATGTAACATGAGTGAGGAGGGGAGGGAGGGTATGGGATTCTCGACGGCGTGTGGGTGGGTGTTTGTTTCCCTCTCCCGAGCTAGGAGAGCAAATGGAGATGGGGCGGAATTGGAGATATTTTCAGAACTGGTTAGAGGGCGGAGAGGAAAGGGGGGAAACCTGAATGTTAAAGTCTTTTGTGATGGTAGGCTGTGGTGTTGAGCTCTCCCTATCTTGCAGAAACAAAGGGGGAAAATAGTGACGAGAAAAGAAATATGTAGTTGGTTACAGGGGTACAGGGATATATTATATATGTCATGTAACCAAATATGTTACTTGAGAATTTGAGTCTTTTGTATCTAAAAATGCATATGAAAACTCTCTAGCAGTAAAAGGAAATAAAATAACCAAAGATGGATCGTAGATCCCACAACGCCAAACTTTATGTTTAAAAAAAGAAATCCCATCATAGATCCGTCAGCCGTTGAGAATTGCATGGATAGATAAATGGATGGATGGATGTTGGAGTCCAAGGGGGGGGGGGGTATCCGATCTAAGAAAGCCAGCCCCCCACACGCAAAGCAGAAAAATCACGTCTATCGTTTAAATTACCCGCATCAATCACCAAGCGGTTATATCCTCCACCTCCGCCTCACCGAACGTACTGCTCTTCGTCAGTTTACCCACCGAATCAACCACAGCACCAAGATCAGCTCCTGGCCCACCCATAATATCAGGCAACACCTCTCTGAAAAACTCCAGAATGTGCCGGTTAACCTGCTCAAACTGGAGGAGGAAAGCATCATGCCCTTCCGGACTATCGATCGTCCTCAGCCGCGAATCAGGAATTCCATCTGCGATCTCCTGCTGCTCAGCGAAGGTGAAGAGACCGTCGCTCTCAATGCCAATTACCAGTGCTGGCTGCTGGATTTGCGAAAGCGCATCCTTTACGGGTGTTTTCGATGAGGGGTCTGCGCGGTGTCTGGAGACGTCGTGTGTATCGAGTTTGCGCGTGATGGCGATGTAGCAGTTGCTGTCGAAGCGCTTGACGAATTTCTGGCCCTGATAACGTAGGTATGACTGCGCGGAGAAGTACGTGGTTGGGCGTTTGCCGTCGGAAGAGGCGGGTGAAGCTGGCGAGGCGGGGGCAGCGAAGAGGGTTGTGCCGTTGAATTGGGGGTCTGTGAATACCATCTCGGGTTGTGGAGCGGCTGGGACATGTCGAGTGCTCTTGTGGCCATCGTTATGGACTGCCAAATGCTCATTCGGAGGTGTGGGGAGTCGAGTTGTGCCGCTGATATTTTGCCGCTTGGATGGGTCGGGAACATTCCTGCCAAAGCGGGATTCGAACGAGTCTCGACTTCGATAGGTGAGAAGCGCTGACATGCGCGCAGCACCCAAGCCAGTCGCGGGAGGGTCGTCGAATGAATAATACCCATCCTCATACTTGGGGTCACTATAAATACTCTGCCGTTGTGCCTCTCCCCAGCTTATACCCCACGCGGAGTGACGACTCGACGTTGCGATGGGTACGATACTCCGTACATAATCTTTGCCAAAAAACGCATATTCCAGAACAAGCATGCCACCCATGGAGCCTCCTACAACAGCAGCGATTTGGCGGACTCCTAAATCGTCCAGAACAAGCTTGTGAATCCTGTGCGCAAAAATTCCGTTAGCCCATGACTACCCAAGTCCATTTCAAAGAATCATGCATACCGAACATCGTCCCTAATCGTTGTCAAAGGGAACTCGGGTCCATATCTCCCCTTGGTCTCATCACCATCTCTGTTCGTAACAGCGCTCGCGCTACCATATGGACTTCCCAGACTATTCAGGCAGATGATGAAAAATCTGGTGATATCAAATGCTTGCCCAGGACCGCCCATCAATGGGCCCCACCAGTCACTAACATCCGCGCTACCGCTGAGGGCATGGCAGATGACTAGTGCATTGTCTCGCGAGGGCGATAGTTTGCCTCTGGTTGTATATGCGATGGGGACATTGTGTAGTGTCACTCCGGATTCGAGGGTGAACGAGGGGATGATGGCAAAGGATTGATCGGTTATCAGGGCCGCGAACGGGTTCTCAGGTTGCGACGAGGCTCTCTCTACGGGATTTAGTAGCTGTTCACTCCAGGGTGCGGCTTTTGCTTTTCAAAGAGGTGCAGGCGCAAGGGGGGGTGGGGGAGGGAATACTGACGGTATTGGGAGCCGATTTCGGCTCCGCTCTCTTGGGAACCCATCAGGCGTGGACGGGGCGATTAAAGGAATTGAGGGATAAATCTCTAAATTGACGGCACAGAAGTTATTGATATCACAGAGATAGAGGGGTCTGGGGAGAAAAAGCAGGATGACGAACGAGCGGGGAGTTGAGTCAAAGCCGGACCGACGAGGGCGATTTTCGGAACGAAATCCATGATGATACCATCTCGGGCCAATCAGAGCGCGCCAAGCCGGCCCTGACAGATGTGCCGGACAATCCTTTTTCCACAACCCCATTCCGGACTAGCGGAGATCTAAAGTTTGGGAATGTGTCTTAGCATTTGGCTGACTAAGCCATGGACTGGTCGAGGAAGTTGAGGAACTGGCAATTGTTGAGATAACCATTGAGAAGTTTATTTAATTCTTGAAAACTGCCTCAGACATATGTGACCAAGCTGGCCTGTTACGTAAACCTGAAACAATTAACGGCGTGCACTGTGACACAGAGAAATCTGGAAAGACAAAAGACAAAACGGGTTCCACGAACACCTAAGAGAAGACACTAGCTGTGAGTCTGCATCCAATATTGTACAGTATTGCACTAGGACAGCGGCTGGTGAACATGATAGGTATGTTCGGGCTACGGCAGGAACGGCCGAAACCCTAGTAATCCTCCTCCGGATGAAATGACCTTGCTGTTCGATGCTTCCATCAGCGGCTGGTAGGGCAGGATGAGAGAGATATGATGATGTTAGCTGCGGGCGTTTGCTTAGTTCCCATGCGGAGTGCAAAATTGACGAATTGGAATTCGATTTGTAATGCTTTAAAAAAACGGCGATAGGGAGCGCAACCACTGTTGAGATCTAGCCTTGTAGGCTGGTACGGGTAGCTCGACCAGCGTATACTAGCCCAGTATGTTGGCAAACGAACGGTGGAACAGAGATTAATCATAGAATTGGCTGGATACTCTAAGCACTGGACTGTTTGTAACAAATTGCAAGCGAGTCTTCGAGGACAATCCTCTTCAGCAACGCCTATCAAAGATCGGTTGGTCTTCCACATGACTAGGTATGAACCAAAATTGGTCTCACTATGGCCCAAAATGAGATGCTTCTATGAATGCCCAAGGACGTCAAGTTCTAGATTTCAAGAGGCTAGATGGGCTCCATGATACCACGATAGCTCCATCCAACCTGAGAAAAAGTTGGCAACCGGTCCAGCGGGGCATTCAGACAAACCACATAGAGGACATAATGGCCTCTACGAGAGTTTCACAGAGGGTGCCTTAACAGTCTCCGAGAAGAGAAGGGCCAATTTCCTTTCGCAACACCGGGGATTCGTAATAGACTAGACTCTTCATAGCTGAGTCAAACCGACGTCGATTGTTCTCTTGACATAAAATTGGCATCAAATCGACAAACTTCTGTGTGCTTGACCCTAATACTGGCCCTGAGAGTGGAAATGAATGACGAAATGGAAATCAAACGGATGCATTGCTAACTTTTAAGTATGGCAAAGGAACAAGGCCGAATTCCCCGAAAACGGTACCCTTGGAAAAATATGCAGCATGGCAAAAGAAATAGCGTCAAGACGATATGTGAGATTGGCCACGGTGACCGGAAACAGTAACGCTAGTGAAGCACAAGGGGTGGTATAAACGTCATATCATGGCCAGGTTTCTGTGTGCAGGTATCACTTCTGGCGCTTGTCGCGTAGAAAAGACATTGGGATGTCGTGTGGTACCGATAGGAACCTTAATCCTAAGTTAGAGAACGTCAGAAATCATCGTTAAGCAAAAAAAGTTAGATTTGCTCAATCTCAGGGGTACAGAGGCGATATTCATGGATAGTGGTTGCAGGCCACGACTGTCAGCTTTTGATTGCTTTACGGCTGGGTGCCTTCAAAATTTGACCGGGGTATTTTCGGATTTGGGTAATTAGGAGTAACATCCCCTGGTTTCCTTTTTTTTTCTTTTGTGTTTCATTCTTTATTCCTTTCTGTCTTGTTCCGATGATGTCAAGGTTTGTTGAAAATTAAAGTTTCCGTCACAGGCGAAACTGACTTTTCGCAACCGTTGGCATATTCTGGGCTTAACAAACGAAGGGCCTCTAGTTATCTACTCCCAGATTTTTAATTCGCCTCGGTGGGGAATATCAGTGTAATTGTGCATTCGTTCGCCCGTCCTTCTTTTTTATCGATGATGTAGTGTTCCCTTTCTGGGAACGCCCTGGCTACGAACCCTGGAATTTGCCAGGTACTCGCCGCGACGTCATTTAATCATTCCGTTATTCCAAGCCCAAATTTTTTTGACAAAGAATAAAAGGCTACTGAAAGCACGGTTTCTAGAACAATGTCAGTTTGTTGATTCATTCTTACTGTGAAAATATTTCATACTCTCACCAGCCCATTCCTTCCCATCTCCACGTCCCGCGTTATCTTCAAGGCAACAACTAGTTTACTAAATCCATAAGCACGGCTGTCCATAATGGGCTTAGCGGAGCATCCATACGGAAATAGACGCAGACGTTCAGCCCTCATTCCAAGCGGCGTGTGCCTATCACCAGAGGAAGAAGCACTACTTGTCGGCCGTATCGGATACAGGCCTATCCCTCCCCCAGATTCTATAAGATCCGACTGGCTCTCACCCCATCTTGAAGATACCAAAACCGACGGAGCTGGGAAAAGCAAAGTGTGGGGACCAGAGGAGGACCTAAAAGAGGAAGAGGCCGTGAGAAAATGGGTGGATGCGCAGAAAAGTCCAGATCGCGCGAAAGATCGATTCGCAAGGGGGCGCGAGTTGAGCATGCCGGACGAGGAGAGCGTAGGGAGCGGGAAGCAAACCGAAGACCCGACTGTATACGCCGCTACGGTCAAGTCAGACAACCCGAAAAATGAGCTGCCCAGTCGACCTCCTCCGCCTCCCATGAAAATCGATATTCCCCATATGAGCGAGGTGAAATCATTAAAGACCATCCCCCGTCGGGCTCCCGATCCAACTCCACCACCACCTGCGACATGGGCACTGGGCCAAAACGAAGGAGTTGTCTCGCCCTCCAGATGTGTTTTCAATTCATTAGTGCCAGAGACCGACGTGTCACCCCGTGACTTATCAGGCACTGCATAAAAGGTTGTGAGGTTATTCGCCGACGGGTATTGGGTGTAGGTTTGTGTAGCGGCGGCGCCTGGTGTTCAGGGAGTGTATTAACGTATTGATAGCGGCATTAGCGATAGTTTGTTGCTGAGCGTTTTGACTGAATGAATCGATTGATAGCGAGTATGATCCACGTCCTAACATCCAAACTCCAGGAGGGATGTTCGTTCTTGAAGTCGGAGGAAGTTCCAAGGCTAGGGCCAGCTATGACGCTAGGCCCATCCCGGCCTAGCGTGTCCCCTTACATCATCCACCAGAATTGCTTGGCATTTCCGCGTAAATTCCCCGTCTTTTTGTTCTCGCCTCACGCTGCCAACCTCCTCGACGACAACGCGCTGCATCTCTCGCAACTCCCGGTCATGGCACGCTAGCTTTACACCGAATTGTTTACATTTACATCCATTATCGCCAATATCCCTATATCCCCTATCCCGCAACGTTCTCCAATTCGCCGCCATGGCGGACTACGCCAGCTGGAAGGTGGCCGACTTGAAGGCGGAGTTGAAACGACGCGGCATTCCTCAGACTGGTCTCCGGCTTAAGCAGCATTTCATTGACCGTTTGGTGGAAGCTGATGCGAGCGCCCAGCCAGAGCCTTCTGCCCAAGCGCCTCCCACCAATGAACCGGAACAACCTCCCAACGAGGTCCAACCCCCGAGCCAAGATGTCCCCGAAACCGCGGAGAAGCAAACTGAAGTACCCGAACCGGTGGCTGAACCAGCCCCGGTGGCACCAGAGCCCGTGTCGCGTGCTCCAGCGGAAGATATAGCCATGAAGGATGCGGGAGAGCTAGGAGCGATTGAGCAACATGCAGCCATCCCTGAAGGGCCTTCCATCGAATCGAAAGAGCCCACCCAAGAAGTCACACGCGAGGAACCTTCGAGAGAACAAGAAGCTCCTAGTGAACCTGCAGAGAAGGCCGCCGCCTCTGCTCCATCCCCTAAACCCCAGAAACAAGAACCAGAATCGGCCCCAGTCCCCTCCGAAGACAAGAGCGCATCCCCAGATGCAGACGACTCCAGGAAAAGAAAACGACGAAGCCAGAGCCCGCCCCCATCTCCCAGAACCGCTGCGCTGAAGAAGGCTAAAGCTGAGGATGGATTGCCACGAGTGGTATTGAAGGAGGGTGATGTGGAGGTGGAAGTTGCAAAAGTCCAGGATACCGACACGGAAATGGCAGGTGTTGAAAAAACGAAGGTGCCCGAAGAGCCTCAACCTGCTCCGGAGGCCGAACCTCCAGCCATCCAAGAACCCGGAGCTGCTCCGAACGAGGGTGTTCAGACTGAGACAACGGAACAGACCTCAGCGGAAGCTGATGTTGAAAGATCGGAGGAATCACACGCTAACAAACAGGCCGCTGGTGATGCGCGTTTCAAAAGTCTATTCCCTGTCGCAAACGGTGGTCGCGCTCGATCCCCTTCGCCTCCTAAGGCATTGGCGGAGCAAGTGGAGGAAGATCGCATCGTGTCGCCCGCGCTTCATCCTGCAACCACATCCTTGTATATTCGCAACTTCATGCGACCATTACAGCCCACTAGCCTCAAAAAGCACCTCGCCTCCCTCGCTACTCCCCCTTCTTCCGCTGCTGACCCCGACACCATCCTCGATTTCTTTTTGGATTCAATAAAAACACACTGCCTTGTTACCTTCACAAATATCTCTGCCGCCTCCCGCGTCCGCTCCGCACTGCACGGGACGATATGGCCCGACGAAAGAACGCGCAAACCCCTCTGGGTCGATTTTGTACCGGAAGAAAAGGTCAAGGAGTGGATTGGTATTGAGCAAGATGCCGGCAACGCTGCACGCGGAGCACCACGCTGGGAGGTCGTGTACGACGAAACCGACCGGGGCGTGACAGCTTCGCTCCAAGAAGCCAGCTCTACAAACCATGCTCCCCCTCGCGGCCGCGATGTCAATCTCCAACTAGGTCGAGAACCACCCTTAGGACCTCGTGCAACGCATGGGCCCCGCCGGGACAGCCAAGCAGGCCCACCACCCGCTGCGCCTACCCGCTACGGCGGTGAGGGGTTCAAAGCACTCGATGACCGGTTCCTCTCGACCACTGCGAAACCCAAACTCTACTATCTCCCCGTTCCTGCAGAGGTGTCTGATAAGCGACTTGACCGCTTTGCAGACCTTAAGCGCGCAGGACCGACACGTCGACCAGGCGGTGATGAGATGCGCAAGTATACGTTTGAAGATACGGATTTCTTTGTTGACCGGGGCGCGGAATACGGGAACCGCGGTGCTCGTCGGAGGGGCGGTAGAGGCGGTGGTGGTGGAGGAGGAGGTGGCCGGTGGAGAGATCGTGATGATCGAAGCTGGCGCAGGTAAAATGGATGCTTGCTTGGTTGGAAAAATCGAGTCAATAACCACCGAACTGGATCAATTAGGTTATGTTATGGGAGGGAAACCACAGTTTAATTTTTTTTTCTAATTCAACTCTGTACCTGATAGGTGCCTATGTTATGTTTTATTAAGGCTGTTTATTTGGATTTCCTCCTCTTTGGGTCACCAGTCTCTTCCTGCCTGCTTCTCCCGGACTTTTCCTTTCTCCCTCGATCACCCTAGATATGTACGGACGGTTCCTTCTGATATGGGATGTGTTTTCTCTTTTGAAAAAGAACTTTCTATTCCATTGCATTCAATCACCGGGAAAAAACTACCCCATTGGTGTGAGTGTATGTATTTTTGTACTGTATCTCCTTCCTCGTCATGTATTACCTCATTCTTTATTCCGTTTCATACTCTCATATATAAAACAACTGGGTCACAGGACAGATAAAAGTTGGAACCTGGATCAAGGCCATTTATGATATTGTTCAATAAGGGTATTGTTTCTGGAGAAGCTAGAGCTGTAAAGTGAGGATGAAAAATTATCCATAAACCAGACAATAAGAATGTGAGGAATAAAGGAGAAAAAAAACATATATATGAAAACATTCTAGTTACTTGAAGAACAACAACTTGACTGACTGCCTGAGGGGGAGGAGGATATTATATTTTTAACAGGAGAAACAAAAGGATGGATGCAATCTCAAAAAGAAAAGCCAACCTTCCAACAGATGAATCAAGGAGTTATTGAAAAAAAATCATTAACAGATGATGCTCTTTCACAAAAGGAAATCAGACAATTTAAAACCCAGATGAACGTGCACACATGCAATGAAACCAAACAATATGAATCCAATCCGAGAAATAACAAAGAAGAAAAAAAAAAAAAAAAAATCCCCGAGTTCTCTCTTTTTTTTGTTGCAACACCACCCATTTTTCTAACTTCACCAAGTTGGTTGACATGGCATGATATAACGGTGGACAGCTTTCGACTCTCTTGACACATAGGAGACAAAAGTAGAGAGGAAAAGGAGTAAGAGAAAAACAAATGAAATAAGTAAATGGTAACAGTAGAAAACATAACAAGATTTGTAGAGAGTAAAATAGTACAAGCATACCCACATCCGCACTTAATATACAACAATCAATCACTCAATCACTCAATCATCAACGTCCCCGTCTAGGCCTCTTATTCTCCCCCTCAATCCTAACCGGCGCTGTAGGGTCATGTCCCTCATCTGCACCGCCCGTGGGCCGTCCACGCTTTCGCGGCCATGTGCCTCCTCCATTGCCAGCTCCACCTCCAGATCCACCCCGTCCACTACCTCCATCTCTCCGTTCACGATCCCTTTCCCGTTCCCGATCGCGATCCCTATCACGCTCCCGATCTCGATTCCGCTCATCACCACGCCCACCACTGCCCCATCTCCGATCATCCGGTCCACCAGGTGGCGGTGGTGGTGGGGGAGGGGGAGGTGGAGGAGGAGGTGCCACGCCACGGCCCTGATTTTGGTTCTGGGCGTCACTACCAAAACTGCTTGAGGGTGCGTTATCCCGGTCTCGTCGATCTCTTCGTCGGCCAGAAGATACGGGCTCTTTATTCACGCTGGAGCTTTGAGTTGGGGTTTGCGCGGATGCGGTGGAGCCGGTGGCTCGGCGAGATGAGGATTCTCGAGACCCCCGACCGAAATCGGCAGGGCGGTCACGGCCACGTTCACGTTCACGCTCACGGTCGCGGTCACGATCCCGCTCTCGCTCCCGTTCGCGATCGCTATCACGATGGCGTTCTCTGTGTTCATCGCGCTTCGTGCTGCCGCCTCTGCTACCATCCTCATCCGCACGGCGACTACCGTCGCGCTCGCGTTCACGTTCCCTCTCTCGATCACCACGGTCCCTTTCACGATCTCGTTCGCGATCGGGAGTGCGGGTCCCGCTCGAGTGACGGGGTGATCGGCGGGATTCTGCCGCGGCCTCCTCCATAATTTCGCTTCGTCGACCAGCACGGCCGGGGCCACGGGGTTCTTCTTGGGAAGCCGGCGGCTGGGGGGCGCTGTCACTGCGAGGGAATAGATCTGGCCGCTCCGATGCCGAGCTTGTGGGCCCGCCTACAGGGGTTTGGGGTCGCGTAGATTGAGGTGAGGGGCCATTACCTCCAGAGCGATTTGCGCCTCTGCCGCGTATCGATGTACCCATACCAGGCTTATCACCCCCAGATTGCTGGAGCATGTTGTTCAGGCCGACGAACCGCTTATCTCCACGGCCTCTCTCGCCAGAAAATGAAGATCCCGGAGGACCTCTTGTAGTCGGAGAAGGTCCTGAGGGTGGGTGTCCTGCACTTCTTGGGCCGGATGGTGGCAAGGCCGTTGGCGCGGGCGGGGGCTGTTGGGGTTGAGGCGGATCGGGACCCGTCCCAATCTTGGGTAGTTGAATTGCCTTAAGGCGGTCAGGGTGGATACCAGCAGTATCAATTCGCTCTATAGCGGGAGTGGAAGCTGACGGCGCAGAGGTCGGAGGGTGTTGATCTGGAGGAGGTTGGTTTCTCACAGACGCCCGGTTAGATGGTCCTGTGGGTGGTTGGCGTTCCGGCGGTTGAGATTGGGAGCTATGCTGGGGCGGAATTGGCAGAGGTTGAGAAATAGGTGCGTTCCTACCCCGTTGCGATCCTGTCCTCCTTGGACCGGATGGGATATCTTGCGGTCGATCAAATTGTTCTTGTGTACGCGGAGGGAATCGTGAGTCCTGATTTAGCCTTCCATACGAAGAATCTATAGTGGGTGGATAGCTTGTGCGCGAGTCCTGTCCATGGCGATCGCCTGCTGGGCCTCTATCACTCCTTGGCCCCGTGGGGAGATCGTCTGGGCGAGAAGAGGGCTGAGAGGCGAAGCTGGGTGGCTTTCGGTCGTCGCGCTCATCCCGCCTCTCGGGCTTAGTTGGGGGACGAGAATCATCAGTCTTTGGAGGAGTAGGGGCTCGCGAGCCTCGGTTTCTTCTATCATCCCTGTCTAGCCTTGCTGGTTGGTCTCGCTGGGGAGGACCAGGTTCCGGGTGAGAAGGTCGCGATGGATGATCACGTTCATGAGGCGCAGAAATATTCGCAAGGCGAGATTGATGTACATCCTCCTCTCTGAATGACCGTTCAGATTCCTGTCGGGCTTGGAAGGCTTCTGCCTGGGACATTCTTCCTCTGCCCGTTCGATCAGGCCATTCTGGCTCCCTGGGAGGTGGGCGCGAATCCCTAAAGTTTGGACGTCCAAAATGGTCGTCAGGAGGGCGGGCAGGGAAGTCCCGGTCCATGCGGGCACTATCGGGCCTACCATCATGCCTATCTCTGTCCCCAAGTCGATCTCCTGGCCGAGGATGCCCGCGTGAATCGATTGGAAGAGGATGATCAAACGGTCTCTCGCGATCCAACCCACCGAACCGTCCAGCACGAGTGTGATCCACATGCCTATTATCTCGAGTATCCCTCCGATCATCGGGCATTTCTGGTGGTCTCATGGGCATACGCCCATCGGAGTGCCTAAAGGAGCGAGGAGGCTCTGGTCTATTTGGTAGGTTAGGCTGTGGGCGAACGGGGGAGTTAGTCTGAGCCGGGTATCGATCCACATCCGGCCGCTTTGGGATGTTTGGCGGATGAGGAGTTTCCGATTGAGTCCTGTTAATTACCCTGGATGAAGCGGGAGACGCTGACCTAGCTGTAGGGGCGGATGTCTGTGTCTCTGCTTGGGGCGCTGGGGAGGCAGCAACGGGTTTCGAGGGGGTTGCTGATCGTTCGGTAAGTTTTGCTGGCGCAAGGGCCGGAGAGACAGCCGGCTTTTCTTTCTGCTCAGCTTCGTCGGCTTTGTTTGTAGCGGTAGAGACACCCTCGGGCGCATTTTCAGCTTCCACATCCTTCTTCGCAACCTCGGTCTTCGTTGCGCCCGCATCAATCATCTTTGCATCTTCAATCTCGCCATCCTCAACTTCCTTCCCGCGCAGCCTTGCACCATTTACCCTAGGTAGGAATGATCAGAAAAATTGCCCACTTCGTCGCTTTGGGAGGGGGGAGGAAAAAAGATCTATTTGGATTTATTGTATGGTATCGACTCACTTGGCGGACGTCCCCGACGGCTTGAACTCAGAGGCTGCTGCATTTAGCGATTTCGGCGTCGTCGACTGAGAGGGTTGTGGCGTGCGTGCTTTCCCGGAGGCAGCCGCCTTGTCACCCGGTAACGATTCGTTCTTTGGCGGATTAGCTCCACCGTTCTCCTCTTCCTTCTTCGCATTATGGGTTGGTAGACTCACAATATTGAACTCTTGTGGAAGGAACCACTTCTTCTCTCTTCTATTCAGGTCGCCGATGAGTGAGGCGGCGGGGATCTTCACGTCGTCACGGGGGTCGGTTGTCTTAAGGTTGTTGACGCAGATGAGCATGTCTCGACCAATCCAGTTAACAGCCGGGAAGTGTTCGACGACAGCTTTCAGTACACTAATGGCATTGCGGATATGCATATACTCGCCACCCGATAGACATGTCTTCAAGCAGGAGCCAAAGACGCGGTGCCATTTGTAATAAATTCGGCGGAAATCTTCGTAATCCAACAAGGTTTTCGGCGTTCCTTCTAGGTCCACGGCCACAGCGAATCCCGGAAGGTCCCTTTTAACCCCATACGCTTCTTTCTCATAAACGGCCTTGTCGGCGTGCCATCGGCTCAGATCGCGTAGAACCTCGTTTAAGAAACGGCCAAAATTGTCGGCCTCCTTGGAAGTGCACTGGAAAATTATGGCGGCCAATCGCTGGTCTCGGAATAGTAGGTCGAGGAACCCCAAAGTCCGGAAATTTGGCGTTCCCGATGAATGTAGATATTTGAGTATCTTGAAACTGTAGAACGCATCAATAGGGGAGAGGAGCAAACGGGGCAATAAACACTGCTCCATAATGGCAATGTTTAGTGCTTCATGTTTCCCCCTCATTCCGACGAACCATCCATCCTTCTCTTTTTGTAACCTGGCACGGCTCGCACTGTAAGCTTTAACATGGGCTTTATTTTCAGCTATGATGCGGTCGTGGAGATCATTAATCTGCTTCTTCTCCTTATCTTTCCTCTGCGTTCCTGCCATGCTCACATCTGAACGGTCCACAGAAATAGCATGGATCCTCTTCCTAAGGCGGTCAAGCTCATCCTCATAGGCACGTGGGGGAACATGAATATCGTAAAGCGAAAGCTGCCAGAATGTGACATAGAATGGCAGCCCAACAACTTCCCATGTACTCTGGGAAAGCGAGGATTTTACCTTTGCCATCAAATCTTCGAGTACAGGATGGCACGGTACAGTATCCACCGGTGTCTTGGATGGAGCTGTACTGTTAGGAGCGCTAGATTGGGCATCGCTCTGGGCCCCATTGGCATTGGCGTCCTCAGTGGACATAATCACATCTCCCGGCGCTTCCTCATTCTTGACGGTTTCGCTGTCATCTGTCATTTCCACATCGCCGTCCGGGGTTTTAGAGGTAGGCGTAAAGTCTGTTTTCTTCGCTGCTTCCTCTCGTGTCTTGGCATCGAGCTCGGCCATTCGGCGAGCAACGCTTGGTCGAGTAATCCAAAACGCAACTTCGGGTTGTATACCAAATTCGCCAATGAGCGTCGCCATATCCGGCACGAAAGAGTCGAATTCTTCAACCGTGAAATTGCTTCGAAGAAGGTCAATATATTGAGTCAACACACGATGGATTTCGTCGAAAACGTTTCCAAGCAGCTTGAGCTCGTCGACAGCTACGTCTTGCTTGAAGATACACGTCAGCCGCTCCTGTGCAATGGCGATGAGAAGCTGGCCAGCAAGTTTGGAGTCTGCGAGAGATCTCATAAGTCGTTTCGAGGTGATTTTCGATTCATGACGCTTATCGAGAAGTTGTAGCATAGTTTGCGATTGTAGGAGCTCGCCACCGGCCATGGCCTGGATCTGGGCGTCATTGAAATTCGTGTCTGTCACGATCCCAGCCATTGAGCTTATGAGCTGCTCGAGGATGACAAGGTCTGTAGAGTTGTTCAGTCGAAGTTGTTCGCCAACATATTGAAGTACAGGGACAGGGTCCATGATGGTAGAATAGCGTTTGAATACTCTCCCAACAAATGACGCCAGAGCGTTCAGCCATCGACTGGTGAGTAGCCCTGAATCTTGAACCCTACTCCTCCCCTTCTGTCCAAGTGAGTTGATCAAAGACCACGTTAATATATCATAGCCTAAATAGGTGAAATATCTTGCACATTCCACCACAACTTCGATGAGATTCTCGTAGGCTTCGATTTGCGAGATTGCGACACTTATAACAATTCCGGGATTGGCATATGCGATTTTAGCCAAGGTTCTCGCCATCGGTTTGATATTGGTTTTGCTCAAGCGCTTCAGTGCATCCTTGGTCTCAGCGCGAGCTTGATCAAACGCACATTTGATATCGGGCAACCGAGACGTTTGGCCGGAATACCACTCGGCATAGATAGAATATCTCACATCGCGAGGGAAGTGACTGAGTAGGGCAAAAACTTCATTGACAACACCTGGGTTTGCTTTCGTTAAGCTCAAGGCCGGAACCAAAAGTCGCTTGGAAAGATCTCGCCATCGTGACTGGTTAGATTCTGAGGGATCGCATCGGAGGCTCTCGTTGCCAATTCTGGCTAGTTTTGTTAAGAGTGCAGGATCCTGTCCGATTTTGACGCCGGAAAGATTCAAGAACGATCCGCAGAGGGCGAAGACATCGTCGACTGACTGGCAAACGGGGATATTATCAGCCCAATCATCCCAGTAGAAGCGGTAGTCGGTTCCATCGTTGGTATCCTCCTTATCCAACAATGCCCATCGAAGAACACGGCGGGGCGGCGCGTCGCCTAAACGGATATTACCCTTCGAAACCCCGGCTTGATCTGTGCTTGTGATTCTCTTTTGTTCCTTAAGATCACTTCTCGAGGACAGTGGTCGAGAAGAACCCCAAAGTTTGCTCAGCGAGTGATGAATAATCCTGTGGATATACTCCGGGAGCTCCGGATATCCATCCAACAGCCATGGGAATCGACCGAGGATGTAAAGGGATTCCGGCAAGGCACCAATAGCGAGCAGACTTTTCAAAAGTAGGACTTTCTGATCAGCCGGTTCTGGTAATGCGTCTTTGTCTTCTACCTTTGGGGTTGCTTTGTCTGCATCCGGGTCTTTGGCAGGGGTGGCAGCGCGAGTATCGGCTTCACGGGGTCGGAGAGGTGGCATCGTATCGTCGCTTAAGGCACCTGCCATCATCAAGGCATTCATAGAACCAGCACCAGGTCTCGCAGCTTTCTCTCTTTGTTCCTTCTCTTTCATTTTCTCTTCCTTCAGTTCGTCCATGGATTCATCCGGGCGCCAGAGGTGGGGGTAGAGGTCACGCAGAGATATGAAGCCAACTTTAATAAGCAACGCGGCGAGGTATATCAGATTGTCGGGTAAAACGTCGGAAGGATCTCGAGAGGTGGAAGAGTAGAACCGTAGCTTGAATCCGAGAAGTTGCGCTGCGACTCTGTTGCCCTTTGGCGGGAGGGTTCCGGTTTGCTCGATCCATTTCTGGGTCTCATCGTTCTCCTCCGGGGCATTATTGCTGAGTTCGGTTATAGATTTCAGTTGATCCGAGTCTAAAGATTGATTTCGTCCAATTTCAAAAAAAGCACGGATCCCGACGTCCCTGACCCTATCCCAGAAAACACGATCCCGTCGCTCGTTCACGCGCAGAGCTTCTTCTCGGTCCTCCTCCGTCGTCAGCCAACCAGCGGAACCAGGCAAGGCCCATTTAGGTAATCCAGATTCGGAAAGTCCGCCATGTCGTCGAAGAAAGGATTCTTCTTTCGGCCACCAAGAGCTAACACGGAGGAATTTGACAAAGAATCGGTACTGTTTCACTAGCACGGCAGCAAACACGTCTAGTGTAACGTCAAGGACCCTGCCAACGTCCATATCAAACGCTCCGATCATGGCCTTCACCCTCTCGAACGTATCTTCCACAACCTCACCAGATGGGGGCTCGTTGTTGCTGGTTGTAAATAATTCCGTCAACAGTTTCGAGTATCCTTCTGACTCCTCTCGTAGTAGGTTGTAGTTGGATTGTCGGTAAAGGAGGTTTGTTTGTTTTCGAATACCCATACGGGCAAAAGTATCACGTATTAGACCAAGAGACTGTAAGAGCGGAGTTTCGAGTAATAGGCGCATTAGGGGAGAAGGAATGCCGGTCGAGAACACGAAGGTGCGGAGACTGGGGTGGGAGGTATTGGAATCTGTTATGATGGACAGGGTATCGAGAAAAAGAGATCGCGCGTCGAAGGCTGGAGTAGGCTTGGAGTCATCCATATCAACGGCTTCATCGGACAGGACTTCTTCGCCGATGATTTGCTTCACCGATGTTCCGCCATCAACTGCGGATATTCGTCCATCGAAAACAGACTGAATGATCTCCTGGAAAACGGACGCCAGAATTAAAGAATCTTCCGCTTTCCGCGCATTTATTCCTGTCTCAATGACGCTTTTCTTCCCCGTCGACGTCCAGCTCTCAATACACTGCTGCGTAAGATAATCGTAGGTATGCGACGGCGTTTGAGATTTTGCAGAAGCATTCATCACGGGTGTCGCCGACGCCCTATTTGACTGAGCGGGTTCTGAATCCCTAGGCGAAGCCATGATAGATTTTGACGGGGGCGAGCTCTCTTTCTGCGGCGCGTTGTGACTCTCGCTCCCTCTCCGCCCAGGCGTCCCATTTCGATTTCCACCTCGACTTACTCTCCTACCCCCGCGCCCACGGTTACTATTATTATCCGGTGAATCGCGACTTTGGCCACCGTGAAACTGATTTTGCTGCTGCTGCTGGGCAAGATTGAGATTCCCCGGTCGATGGGGGGAGGGACGAGTGCCGTCGTTGGCCGAATCACCGGAATATGATCTGTCGCCGCGTTTACGCTTTCCACCAGCGGGAGGGGCCATGGTGGACGGTTTGACGCGCGTTGACGTCGCTCACGCTCTGGCGGGAGTTTGCTAGCCTCCAGGAGCGATTCATGCGGGCTTTTTTTTAGACGTAGCACTGCGAGCGAGCGAAGGGTGAGTAATGGCGTGTTATGCAAGAGAGGGAGGGAAGGCGGAAAGGGAAAAGGAGTTTACCAGTAGTAGATTATCCATATGAAACAGAGACATGCAGCCCCTTTCAAGGTGAATCTGGGTCTGGTCTGTTGCTTTGCTTGGTGAATGGATCTTTGCTCGATCGTTGGCCGTGATGGACGGTTCTGAATTTGGTTTAGCCACCTTGAAAACACACGCGCTTAACGCGCGCGCTAAATATCCTCCGATAAGCGAGCGCCAATATCACGGATTAGTAAACGATTTGGCCTCAACATAAACTGAGGCTTTGCTGGGATACTTTTCTTGAATTCCTACGCCCCGGCTACATGTGATTATTTTTTATTTTTCTTTGCTGCTCTAGGCGTCGTCCGCCAAAGCATTGATTTTAAAATTTACAGTATACCGAGGCCCCCTCGTCCCTTAATTCAGAGCATCCGTTTGCCCTAAACTCGAGGCATTGCTTGGAAATGAAAACCCAGGGAACTTATCAGAGCGGCTCTATATTCCTCATTACTTCATGTGCTTGTTAAGGTAGTTATGCTAGTAATCATCTAACTCCCCACATTCGCCATCCACGGCGTGTATATCAGATATTATAAATCACCTCAATTAAGACCTTGAGCCTTTGCCTCAAGGTCGACGATGCTAGGGAGCAGTTCTTGAGCAGATGGCCGATGTGGATTCCAACCAAGAAGTTTCTTTCCTCGAATAGCATGAGCTCTGGAATTCGTCCCCCATGAAAACGGCCCGAAGGCAAACAAGTCTCTGGTCTGCTTGCCATCCAGGATTTCCACCTCGGGCGATGAGATGTAGCCCTTCTCAAAAGCAATTTTAGCAACCGCCTTCTCGATGTCGCCCCAAACGAACGCCCCAGTTTCCGCGAAATAATATCCTTCACTGCCCCAGGATGCCTTCCCACCACCTGCCGCTGCAGCCTCACCAAGGAGCAGGAACAGATCGCTGAGGTCATGGACATGGACCTGGTGCCAGACATTCTCCCCCTTTCCGACTTGCAGCCCCTTTTTTCGTTGCAGCACGTACTTGGCGAGATTGTATATCTGAGCACTTCGAGTGTTTCCTGGGCCGCGGCCTGGCCCATAGATTGTTGGCGGGCAAACGATTGCTGTCTTGGCCCTGTCTGCCTTTTCCCCTACACCCAGCACGATCTTGTCGACATCTCGGTGGAACGCTTCGTCGGGAAGAGACGTTACGTCGCCAATCCCGTCCCAATCGTTGTATTCCTTTGGCCGCAGATCTCCATAAGTGTTGTTACCCAGGTCTTCGAAGGTGAGGATACCGGTTCCAGAGGTGTGGATCCACCAGCCGGGACGGTCAGGCGTGTGGGCAGCTATGCCTTTGGCAATTGCTACAGCAGAAGCAACGTGGTCGCAGTCCGCCCAATCTGATCAATCAGCGTGCGTCATGTTAGCCAGTTACTCGGGCGGGAAATAAGTTTGAAATTGCGAATTATAATATGTTGGTGTCAGTTCATACGGTACACAATATCTGCCTTCTTCGCCTCCTCTTCGAGCAAAGCAGCGGAGTCGAGGTCTCCATATACAAGCTTAGTGTTTGGGTATTTGCTGGAGACCAAAGCCCCTTTCTCTTGGTTGCGAACGAGCGCGGTAAACTCCCATTCTGGATGGGCCTCGTTGACGCGGAAAAAGGCGTCTCCTCCAATATATCCTGTAGCTCCGGTCCTAGGAGTCTATTAGCAGGCCTCTTGACAGCGTGGGTAAAAAGTCTGGTACTCACACAAACACTTTGGTTGGCGCCATGTTATGGGGTAGGGGAGTCGGGTTATCAAGTAAACAAGTAGAGAAATGGTAGCGGGGTAAACCAAGGCAGTTGATGGAGCCTTTCAAACAGCAGTACGGTACGCAGCGTGCAGTGTTGCGATGGTTGCTTGGGACAATGTCGACCCCGCCGCGGTGTCTTTTATATCTATTCTCCCGCGGTGTTCGGCTTTCCAACGGCGTCTTGGGAAGTGGGCACGGACATCCATAGATGGTGGGGTAACTAATGACCCCATTCTTGGACCCGCGATGATGTAACCGGCTCGGCCGCGGGAACTTTCCCCCGATGGCGTCCCGTTCTCAACGACATCCCATCCATCTCCGTGTGCATCATATCCATGAGAGGAGAACCCACCACAGTCTCCAAGGATGTGGTTATCTAATTGTTGCGGCTCTTCGAATCCCTGCCCTGACCTCGCATTCTACATATTTTTCCCAGGATGGCAACAGGGTACCTATGGCAATCTGACACCTCTCCGGCTACACCTCTGAATATACTACCAGTAGTAGGTATCTTGCTGGATGAATAGCCCAGAAAGTTTCGGAAATTCAGGATGGCCCTCTCTCCCCTTTTGGTACAATTATTAATACCTACAGATATCATTAATGAGTTTGGCTAAATTGACCCCCCCTTTTTCTAATTTCACCCTCATTTTTCATGCTAGTCCTAATTAGGAAAAATAAGCAGTCTATTTCAACCCCCTAACCTAAGATGCTAAGCCTAATTGAGAAATATATAATCTATTTGCACCCCTTAGTACTTAGTTATGAGTAGAATAGCTCCAGCCTTCTGCATGCTAACTCATAATGTTATCTTCTACTCTATGAATTGAACTATCACTACACATTATTTCATATCATATTTATTATAAATAAAAGCAATTGCTATATAGATACTCTATCTACTCTACTCTGCCTGTCATCTCTCATTCTGCCCCTTAGCTTAGTCAGCAGCCAGACATATTGTCAACACTGAACTCTCCATAATTAAAAGAATCAAGCTTATTTGACATCATTTTCATGACCTTCTATATTATTATAGTAAATAGTAGCATGTCTACAAGTTCAACAGATTAACTAAAGAGCTATAATCCTTATCTACAAGTTTTCACTGAGTTAACCCTCTCTTTACTAATGATAGACCACTAAGATATTCATAGAACTAACTATTAAAGCCATCTATCTACTCTACCATGCAAAATTAGTACATACTACAAAGTATTGTAGACATTCTAACAATGAGAACATTCTTATACTTTATATTTAGAAGTATCTTGATCTACTCTTATATCTTATGATTGATGAACCTGACCCCAGAACTACCATTAAGAAGTTTATTACTTAGCTAGTAAAGAAGTTAGCTAATTAGGAGGATAAATACTAACTACAGTATTATAAGTATAATAATCACCCAAGAAATACACAACCTTATTATAGTTATCAGCTGAGAACCCAAGATGGCCCAGATAATTACTAGAAGAATAATACTTATAATTAGCAGGATAATTGTGTGGATAATAGAAATTCTAATCATAAACTACTGAGTATGCCATGCTAACCCTACAATCAGAACTGTAAGTATAAAGAAGATTATAATAATAATAACTATTAAAATAATAATCATAATAATAATTATAATAATAATTATTAACCTCATTATAGAAACTTCACACCCCCATATTAATATAATAATCATTAGTATGAGGATCATTATAAAGAAGTGAGAGTTAACTGAGTAAATAGAATAAAAGATGAAAATAATTATAATACTCAGTATGATAATCAATATGATAGTCATTAAGATAATGATTATGATGATGGACATCCTGATGAAGCTGAAGGATACTTAGATTTTAATAATAATTATAATACTTATAATTATTATAATTATAATGCTATCTTTATCTTGAACAATCAACTACATAACTATATTACTAAATATTATGAAGAGGATAATGAGTTAGTAGTCTGATATATTGATGCTTCTCTACTAGTTATATCATTAAAATGCCTACAGGCATACTCATCAGATAGCCTCTTATTCCACTTTTAGCACTATATAACAGTAAAAGCATTTATGGAGAAATCAGACAAGAAAGATGATATATATTTAGATTCAAACTATATTATAACTTTGATAAACAGGGAATGGCTTCTGAATCAAAACCTAAATGTCAAAATAATCTAGTTGAAGTTAGTCACAGTCTGAGAAATTAGTAAAGGATTTATATCATTAGAGATAGTCATCATCTCTTTACATCTACCTGTAATACTTTCAGATGGAAAGTCCATCATCACATGTCTATTCATTGAGGTGCATATTGTTGACAATCTATAAGCTAAACTATTATTAGGAGTTAACAATCTTGAGCCAGAAGGAATCATCTTGGACTTCCCTAATAAAGTTACCTGGCTCATGAGATGCTGAGAAGCTACTATTAAGCTTATATTAACTTTAAAGCTAAATCATCAGAATCACTATTCATTGTACATAGCTACTAAAGTAACTATACTACTGAAAGTAGAGATAAAGATTTTAATTCATATTTATAGTAAGAAGACTCTACTAGATAATAGGAATTATCTATTTAAGCTATTAAATACATAGCTCATGTTTTATATCCATGTACTTGACCACATACTATCATTTGTGCAAGTGAGGAACAACACAGATAAACCAGTAAAACTAGCAAGATATATAAGACTAAGATCTCTATAAGAGCTGAAATTCACTGATGAATATCATATTATAGATGAGGCTACAACACTAGTAATCATAGAATCTTCATAAAGAGATAGTTAACTGAAGGTTATTTAAAATGAATAGAATGAGACCATCCTACCTAATAGCATTATAATATATTATGAGGATGAGGAGATAAAGAGAATATTCACAGACCTAGTTATGAAATTTAAAGATATATTTACAGATCATGATAGATTTATAGATATTCCACAGAATAAATAGATGCATATCTCTCTCAAAAAGGACATAATATTATCTAAGACAGCAAAAATATATCTAGTGGGTCTGGAGGACTGCAAGTGCATAGATAACACATTCAATAAGCTGCACATACAAGGAAGAATGAGCTGAGCAAGAATACATACTTACTCAGCTTACCCAGTATTTATCATATGGTAGATAATATATTATAAAGGAAAACCCATGAGAAAGGGATGAGTCATAGTGGATCTATACACACTTAATAAAGCAATTAAATTAGATGTTTATCCTGCTCTGCTACAATCAGATATCCTCCACAGCTTAAAAGAAGCTAAGTTTATAATGATTAGAGATGCCATGAGTTTTTTCTACCACTAGCAATTACATCTAGATGATCAGACTAAAATAGCAGTGATGACACACTAGAGATAAGAAGTATTCAACATTACTATAATAAAATATATAAACTTAGTACCTTATATTTAATAGCAGATAGATAGATGCCTTGCAGATCTAAAGAAATTTATATATATATATATTAATGACTTAGTTACCCATTCAGAAATATAGAATCATTATGTTATCTATCTGCATAAACTCTTCCAACATCTATATAAACTCAGCATCATTCTTAACTCAAAAAAGATATATGTCAGATTTTCCTCAGTGCATCTTCTAGATCAATATGTCTCCAGGCTAGGCTTATCCATTAATGAAAAGAAGTTAAAAGCTCTGGTAGACATTAAATTCCTGGTAAAATTGACATATTTAGAGAAATATTTAAGCCTAATAAGCTAGCTATATCAGTACATTCCTTGATATACTCATCATGCAGACCCACTACAGAAGAGGAAGACAGAGTTACTAAAGAAAGAATCATTAAAAAGTGTTAAGTATAATACTTATATAGTCATAATAAAAGTAGATGGAACTTCTAAGGAGATGATAGTATTTAAAGACATCTAAAGTGTCTTTAGAACTCAACTCTTTCTTATGCATGTAAACTACCTGTACATGCTATTCATAAATGTCAATATATCTATAGAATATGATTATAGTGTCATACTATTCTATGTTAAGGACTCATAATCAGCTCTGAAGATAAGAAACTACATGATATCTTCACTGTAAGAACTAGTCAAGCTAATTTTATTCCTCAGTAAGATATTAACCCTAGTAGAATAGTGCTACTAGCCTACAGAATTAGAGATTGCCTGTCTTATATGAGTCATATGCAAGATGTGTCACCTTATAGAGGTATCCATCAACATAATCATTATATATATAGACTATAAACTCATACCAGGCATTATCAAAGCAACCCACCTCAAAATGACAGTAATAGACTAATAAAACCTACAGTTAGTCCAGGCTGAAGCCTACCTACAGCAGTTTCAAATCAAGGTAATTTATAAACCAGAACATCTTCACTTTGTACTAGACACACTATCTTATTTATTCAGTACAAACAAGATAGCAATGAATGTAGATGAACTACTAAAGGAAATATAAAATATATATTTTATCTATATGAAAGAAAATAGCAATATCACTACTGACAGCCATTATATAGAGACTCTAGTTGAGATGTCCAATAATTTCTAGAGATACCTCAGGAATAAATATTTTAGAGACTTTAAACTATCTTATATCATAGAGGTTCTCAAGAGGAATAACACAGCCAAGAAACTATCAAAACTCTCATATGAGCTTACTAATAGCATTCTGTACCACACATGTAATAGCATAAGATACCTGGTAATTTCAAGAGCTCTGCATAAAGAGATCTTTAACCTAGCCTATACCCTCAACCACCTAGAATTCAATCAGATCTTGGGAAATCTGCAGGATATGATAATACACCACTACACAACAGAGCTGTAAAAATATATTAAATACTACTCAAGCTATTAGGTCAATCAAACACCACAGCATAAGCCTTACAGACAGTATTAACTCATATAGACTATAGATGTATCATATAACACAGTAACTATTAACTTCATACTAGTATTACTAGATGGTGAATGTGATACAGCAATGTCTATTACATATAAGTTCTTTAAATAGGTTATAATCATCTCTGAATGATCTAACTATAATACAGAGGATTAGGTGAAGGCCCTACTTAACTATCTATTGCTAGCTAACTAGGGAATCTCACATAAGATTATTTCAGATAGAGATCTCAAGTTTCTTAGTAATCTCTAGCAAAATCTCTTCAAGTATCTGAACATTAAATTCCTCTACTTCACTGCATATCACCTACAGACAGATGGGCAGAGTAAGAGAATAAACTAGACTATATAAATCACCTTACAACACATTATTATAACAATGAAAAACTCTCACAACTAGCTATAGAAACTACTAACAATCATCTTTCATCTCAATGCAGTAAAATCTGCCTTAATGAGATACTCAGCTCACAAGACTATATATAGAATGTTAGTAAACTCATCAATCATAATGCTCATGATAATACCACAAATATAAGCCTTCAGTATGAGATGAGACATTACCCTAGTACTAGATAAAGTAATAATAATTATTAAAGACTACTATGACTAGCAACACTAATAAAGGAACTTTTAAATTAGAAATAGAGTCCTTCTTTATCTACACTACAGCTATAAGATACCAGTAATAAAAATAACACAAAAATACAATAATCAGTTCACAGGTCCCTTTAGAGTACTTAAGTATATTAGGTCTCTTGCATACAGATTGAAGCTATCACATATGATATAGATTCATCCAGTTGTTAGTGTAGCTATACTGGAGCCACTCTCACAAGTGAAGGATCCATATGGATATGAATATCTCAAGCTACTACTAATATAATTAGCAGGTAATGATAGAAAGCCCATTTATGAAGTAGAGAAGATTATAGATAAATAGCTTTCACATGGAAAGACCTAGTACCTAGTTAGATGAAAAGGATATACTGCAAAGAATAATCAGTAGATAAATAAAAAGGATACTAAAGAATTAAAGGAGCTCATTTAGGACTATGAAAGAGTATATCCCATTAAAGCTTCTAAGAAGTAAAGATACTAAAGAAAATAAAGAAAATAAGTATTTTTATTATAAATACATATAATATAAAATATGGATTCTCCACAAGCATTAAGCATCTAAGAATATAAGGATAAGCATACATCACTCCTTATACTAGTAATATCACTATAATGATAGATTTACTGTAAGTATGTGACATTTAACCCCTTTATTCACCATATCAACACACCATACAAAATAAATATACAGAACTCTTACATCAGCCTTCTATTACTTACATTAATAAGTAGTCATGAAGAAACCATTACTCTCATGATGATTTAGTACTCAGATTCAAACAACCTACTGATACATCTTAAAGACCTCTATTATAACTTTAATATCATATACTACACTAACATCACACAAGTAGAGAAATAGTATTTTTACCAGGACATTGAAATTCAATAAATAGCATAATATCTAATAATCAATTCATATATACCATCAGCTTGAACATTAGCACTGGAACCTTCACAGATCTACTGTAATACTATCTTATAACAGTTTAGCATCTTAGATATTAACATCTAGCTACTCCTGATAAATATAATTAGAGAACTTAAAGATGAATGCATGCTTTACATAATCACAACTATATATCCTAATCTTCATCTATTAGAGATGAACTATAACTGTAGATGTTACTAACTATCTTCAAGTCTGAAAGCACCAGACAGCAATATAAATTCTTTTGAATTCAGAATCAAGCATTCACATTAAAGGGTAAAAGTATGAATTCTACATAGTGACAGATAAGAAACAATAAAGAACTGTATTGACATATTAGGTTTTTCACAGTACAGAATCAAATTAGAACTATAATATCAAATAGGGATAAATGTATCAGTACTGACATACTACTCCTTCTCCTGCTAGATAACTACACATAACCTCAGAATAACTGATAAAGATATATGAGACCACATCATAGACACTAAGAGAGAAGCAGAAAGCATCTATATGAGATAAATAGTTAAAATACTATACTCTGACCTCTCCATTAAGAAGTTTCATTATAATTGTGATAGCTTAAGAATCCCTAAAATCAGATGTGAGCCATCAAATAATAACTCAAACCCAGTTAAGTTTAACATTCAAGATAAATATCAGCAGTAATGCATACAAGCACTCAGACAGAACAGCTTTATCTCAACCACTAAAGAAGTCATTAACTACCTCAGATTATTCAGATATGACATGAAGACAGAGATCACAGAATATAGAGACAAGATAGTAGAATAAAAGAAGAATGCTATCAATCTAAAAACTTTAAAAAATAGAAAGGCTAAGATTCAACAGTAATAGCAACTCACATTAGAGTCCTCACAACAACAGAAGAAACATCAAATGTGAAATAAAGCTCACCCACCTCTACCTCTATTAGAACCAGAAATAGAGGAGGATAAAAGCAAGTATGCAGAGGAGGATCCATTCATAAATAATAATCAAGAGATGATGGATATTAATAATAGAGATGCAGGTCAAAATGATGACAATAATCATAATAATAATAGAATCTCCTTACAGTAAGATAAAGAGAACACTCTAGACTTCAAATTAATATTTAACCTATTATACAAGCAAGGGGGTATAGAGGCTATAGAGGCCAAGAGATTAGCAGCTATCATTATCACAGATAATAAATTATTAATAAATGAAATTCAAGCAGCAAATCTGAAGCTCCTCATTATACTAGTCAGACAGAAAATATAGATAAATGAGCTAGAAACCTTCATTCAGAGAACTAATAAATAATGGAACATTCTCTCCAAAAAAGAAACCTAACATAGATATAACAAATAGAAAGAAAATTAACCCTCTATAACATTCAAGGCAGGCAACACCCTACATTTCTCTCAATTGAAAATCTGGGTGGCCCCTTAACATGAATGGGACATTAAAGGAAATACTCTAGATATACTACCCTAACTCATTAAACCCACCCTGTGTAAAATGATGATTGAGATGATAATGGACAGTATCTCCCTATACTACATTATAGATTAAAAGATAGATAATATCTCTAAGATATATAATGATAATGAACTCATCTTTATCTACCTACATATAATTTATCCAGAATGAGAGTTCTGTAACAGTCTGAGATGTCATCTGCAAGAACAATTTATTTATTTTAATGAAGATTATAGTTCCCTTAAAAACCTCACATGTGAGGTAAAGGTAATGTAGCTTGCCTATAAATAAGATCTTACTTATATTTATAATGAGCACTACAAAGCCATGAATAAATAGTATAATAGTGTTCAAACATGGGAAATCAAAGTGCTATAGAATGAATGGTAGAAGAACAATAAGAACATCTTTTTACCCAGAACAACTCAGAAAGATATTAATAAGGTTATAAATCAGCTTCAGTATGACATCAAGGAGGAATACCTTAAAAAACTGAGGATAGTATGAATTAGCTGATCAGAAACCATAATCATTCAGTCTATATGTAAACTCTCAGGCAAGTAATAATAGTACTATCTATGAACCTCTCTATCTGCAGTGCTCTCATAATATACCTCATTATTTTTTCTCCTATACTATTTCCAATCTATCTTTTTAGTTGTTCAGACCTATCACACTACCCACACTGTTACTAACATATTCAATATGTGCCTGCCTACTATTTTATGTTTCTTTCAGGCATTATCTACTTTATTTAAATTGGCTAGTGTTCTCTTTTCATGCCTTCACAATGGAGATGCCACATTTATCTACCCTATACTCTTAATCAAATCTGACATTATGTGATGACCCTGCCATGTGCTATAATACCTCTATGGAGATGATCCCTAGTTTTTCCTTTCATTCTTAGTTAGTTAGTTAGTGTAGTCAGTGAGAATGCAGATATTTTTAAAAAGCCTAGCACTATAAATACTCTATCTGCTCTGCTCTACCTACTGTCTCTCATTCTGCCCCTTAGCTTAGTCAGTGGCTGAACATATTATCAATGCTGGACTCTCTATAGTTAGAAGAATCAAGCTTATTTGACATCATTTTCATAACCTCCTATATTATTATAGCAGTAATGATATTAAATTCTTCAGTGCCCCTAGTAATTTAAGTGATTCTAATGGTGAAATCAATGAAATTCCTATTATTACTCCTACTATTACAGAGCATGTTGAGGAAGAAATCATTAAGATTAATTTCTTCTTTACTCCTTCTATAAATAAATGCCTTTCTATATCTATACTTCTCCCTCTTTCTCCAGAAGAAGCACATTGATAAAATCTTTTTACTGCATGTAGGGCACATGGCAGCACAAGCATACTCATGCAGTTTTGGCAGGCACAGCAATTTATTATATAGTCCTACTCAGAGTGTGCAGGAGCTGCTGTATGCAGCTAGTCCCTTGCATGTGCCTACAGTGTAATAATCACACTAATAGTGTTAATAGTGTGAATATTCCTAATCATGTCAACATTAGTAGAGATATTACTGCTGCTAATAGCATTAACTATGCTAAGATTCATAGAGGTATCTTCATTGCTACTTGTAGTGGACACATCAATATTATGCAGTGTGTCCCTACCATTATCCACATCAATTTTGGTGGAGGTATCCCTCTCACCACTTAATATCAGCTACACTAATATTAGTAAGTGTGTCCCTACCCCCATCTACATTAACATTATTAGAGGTATCCCTATTACTACTTACATCAGCCACACTAATATTAGCCAGTGTGTCCTTATCCTCATCTATATCAATATTATTAGAGGTATCCCCATCACTACTCATATTAATTGTACCAATATTAGCCAGTGTATCCTCATCACCACTCATATTGGTCACACTAATATTAGCCAGTGTGTCCTCACCCCCATTCATATTAATGTTGTTGGAGGTGTCTCCATCACCATTCATATTAGTTGCACTAATATTAGCTAGTATGTCCCTATCCCTATTCATGTCAATATTATCAGAGGTATCCCTATTGCCACTTATATTGACTATACTAATATTAACCAGTATGTCTCTACCCCTATCTGCATCAATATTAGTGATGGCATCAGCAGTACTCTATACCCTATTATTAATAATATTATCTTTACTGATACTATCATCTATTGTATATTAATCACATTAATTATTATTCTTATTTAATTTAGTAAAAATACTATTTATCTATAATGTATAGAATCTATAAACAGTAAAAAATAAAATCAAGATAGATTAATAATCATTGAATGAATGATGCTAGGTGTTATTTAAAACAGGCAGTTATAATGATGAAGGAAAGAGATAGAAGAAGGAGTAAGAAAATTAAGAATGCAGGCATTGAGTATGAATAAAAATTATAGGGGAGTCATTAATAAATAATATCATAATCTTGCTGAGAGAAATATTAGGTGAAGAGACCTCTCAGCAATAAGTATGTACTATAGTAAGAGATAGTTCCACACAATGAAGATAATTAAATATCAAAAAACTATAATAATTTACACTTCTTTCATCACAGGCACTAATAGGGTTGCCAGTAGAGTATTAGCAATCATAGAGGTAGACTTCAAGCTATAGATAGCTAGTCTGCAAAAGAATCAATATACTGTTATCTCAGAAGTAGAGTTAGATCTCAAGCAAATAAGAGAGAGTATGGGGAACTTATAAAGACATATTAATTACTCTATACCTTTTTATTTATTATTCATCAGCTCAGATAAATCAAGATCTTCCACTATATTAGCATTCAGATTAGTAATAATTTTATTCACTGTAGTTTCCCCATCACCCTTCTGAAATCCAGAAAGATTTCAAACTCATTTTTAAATAATATATCTCAGTATATCTCTTTACTTCTCACACATTTCCCCTCACATGGCTGTTAAATCCTTGAATTTTCCTAATTGCAAATATTAGTAATAAAGATCTAATCCCATGTAATCACAAAGTTTAATTCTTATGAAAGATCAAAGCTCCATCAAATCTTAATCCTATATTCCCAGACTAACCAATTATTTGTCTAAAATTCCTAATCACAAAGTACATCAAATTAGTTGTGATAAAGATAGGAAGGATGGCAGCAGGCTCCTATTTAGAGTACTCAAAAAACTTCTATGTGAGTAAGTTACTTGCTAAGCCATGCTGGCCTTAACCATAGAAAAGCTTTATAAACATCTAAAGAATATTATTAGAAAGCCATCATGTACTGCATTTTAAGTTCTGTGAAGTTAGTTAATAGAGATTAAAAATAATGGAAAACAGAGTCTATCTCATTCTCATTACAAATATCATTTAAGTATAGATAAAGATAGTTCTTTAGAAGCTCTATTTATATTTTCTTCTGCAGATTTACTTCCTTTGAGTATCTACTACCAAACATACCATTAATGTATACTTTGATTGTCATTATATGATGATGTCAAATTGAAGTAATGTATTCAAAAACCTACCAGTATTATATCAGCATTAGAGTATTAGCATGTAAGTAATATGCTTAGAGGAACTACTATTTATACCTTCTAATAGTTAGACTACTTTATTAGCTAGTTTTTAGAATCAATCATATCTCCCATTTAATTTCACTACTTAATTAACTCCTCATGCCATGTCCTTCATATCTTCTTTATTAATTCTGACACCAGAGGCTTCTTTTCTTCTGGCCAAGATGTTCACTGTGATGATGAGATTTTATAGCTAGAATATAGCTTTCTAGCATATAAAACCCTAACATCATTAAGAAGAGTATGATTGTTGTCTTGTATTTTACTTCTATCTGGCCTTTACTCTGATCTAGCTCATATAAGACATTCTTCACCCTTCTTAATCACATTATCTTCAATTACATCAGATGTGGTAAGGGGAATTTAATGGCTACTAGTAGGGCCCAAGAAAATCTGATCATCATGAGAACTCAAGAAAGAGCTCCCAGTTGAAAGAGATAATCTTTACAGTGGTGTAGGGTTCTAACTCAAATAATCAGTTGATTTCAGTACTAATATTATAAAATGTAAGTAGACTCATATCAACACTGATGGGTGAAATCATCTCATAACAGTATTAATATTAATAGGCATAATATGATAAAGAGAATAATTCACCAGGTCTAACTCAATTTATCTTTACTTATTTAGGGGAAGGTAAGGCTCATCTTCTACATTCATATTATCATTAACTTTCTTCAAATCATTATCCTCACCTATATCCTCATTGTCACAGTAATTATTAATAATAGACTCCCACCTATACTTTAGTCCATTTCTGCCAGGCTGTGCTGCAGGCTTAATTTCAAACTATCTTATCAATGCAGGCTTCAAATTTGAATATTAAAATTATATACTATCTAAACTAATCTATCTCTAACTACTGACTTGCAGAACTCATCTCAAGCTGTGTATCAATTAATCCTCACCTTCACAACTTCTTTTGATGTTGATTTTAAAAGCTTTAAAGAAAAAGAAAAGACTCTAGGGATAAGAAGTACACTAATTCAGCAGATGGTAAAATAGAATCTAATGTAATTAAAGGTAAGAAAAGAATGAAGTAAGGCAATTTTTAAGTAATAAAATAAAAGTGAGAGAATAACTATCAGCAACTAACTGATGAGAGTCAAGTCAGTGCATAGCAGGTATTTTATCAAAATAAGATATATTAATTGAAACTGATGCTATTATAATAAAAACAGTTAATATATAGCTGTCTGAAGCAGGAATGTGATAGAAAGGAAAGAATCACTAAAGATAGATATAATTAGTGTAATCTTTTTCTAAAGTAATGTTTTCTTCTGAAAAATAATAAGAATAGTGTCAATCACAATTCATCTCAATTTATTAGATCCCACAGTTCTGCACCATCAGCACTGATGGCTGAAGTTTACCCATAATTAATCTCTTCCTTTATAATTGATCTCATACCAGCACTGACTGAGCTTTATAACTGTATATGAGTCATCCTCTTCCCAAGCAATTTATATTAGTAGCAGCCTGGCCATTAATTGATCATCTATTTGTATGTTTATTTATTTATTGCATTCACATTCACATTTGTTCATTCTGGATGTCACTGACAGAGAAAACCACTGTAGGTAGGAATAGAGGTTGGAAGTTAGTGTAAGAATTATAATATCAGGTAGTAATAGTACAGTAGACTATCTCCTCATCTATATGCTAGTAAATTTTAATGTATCTATTCTACTACTAATAAAAAGACTTGAATACTTAGATATGGCTCATCACTAATTGATCTAATCTGGGTGGTCAAAAAAAGATGCTAAAATTTACTTGCACACAGATAAGGAGATAAGCACCAATCTCCCAAATAAAGTAGAGAAGAGGTGTATGTATCTGATAGTATAGAATAGAATAGCAGATAATATTGAAGAAATAGATTATAATAGAGCCAACATTAGCATGGTTAATATAAGTAGCAATGTGAACACCTAGATCACTAATATTAATACAGATAGAGGTAGAGACATACTATCTAATATTAATATAATCTAATACAAGTAGTAGTAATGGGGACATCTCTACCAACATTGATGGAAACAGTAGCAGGGACACACCAGCTAATATTGATGCAGCCAACATGAGTGGCCAAGGAGACATCTCCACTAATATTAATAGAGATAGTGATAGAGACACACTAGCTAATATTAGCACAGCTAATATGAGTAGTCAAGGGGATACCTCTACTAACATTGATGGGGATAGTAGCAGGGACACACCAGCTAACATTAGTGCAGCTAATATAAGTGTTGATGGAGACACCTCCACTAACATTGATATAGAGAGTGGTAAATAACACAGTCATATAAATCAAATAGAGGAATAAAGGATAAAGATATAAAGACAGACAAAAGAAAAGCCAAAGTAATAAAGAAGTAACATTCTAAGATTACTGACTAATCTCACCCTTTAAAAAAATAAAAAACTAGCACCCAAAATCAACCCAGCTATATATATAAAGTAGAAGGAAAAGAGACAGTAAAAAGCCCAGGCAGAGAGCTAGATCTACCTCTTGAAATTAAGTGCCCAAAAATAAAGTTGATCAAATCAATTAAAAGAGATAAAGTAAGATTCATCTGAATTTCAAAGCCTCTAAACCTACCCCCTAAGGGAGGAGATCATCTAACCCTCCACTCAATTAATAATGATGGGGTTGTCAGGTGTAGACCCAGGCTAGTCACTGATGTGAGGGGTAGGAGGCAGGAGAGAGCTCAGAGAGGAAGTCTGGGATATATTATTTCAGTATATATTCTGTACAGTGTATTGGCAGTGATTATTCCATAGGCAGTTTTCACAATACTCCCCAAAATGACTAGGGACTTAAATATAAATAGAAAATGATCAACAGCATACTCAGTAGGTATGACAGGGGAAATCAATTCATCATGCATCAGATTATTATCCATAGGATTAAACTAATAGTACATTCATATAGAAATATTCAGAATGGATAAAGTTAGTAGGTTTAATCACATTCTATATGTACATCACATTCCTCCTAGGTCAGGCTAGTAGTATCTGAGCATCAGGATGAGAGTTATAATAGAAGTATGCCAGCTCCTGGCCAGCAACAGACAGTGTTTGATGCTAGTTAGTGGGTAACCCATATACTAACTTATATATCATATCAGTCTTATTACTTCTCTATTTTATGGTGTCAAAGTTTTATATGTACATCTTTTGTATTGAATGTAATATTAGAGAAGGAAGGTAACAGGATTTTTTTTTCAGGAAGGAGGGAAGATAGTTTGAGGGTTTGTTTTAATATAATTATAGCCAGTATGATATAGGAAGAAGAATATTGATGATCTTTAGTAGGAGAGAAGATACCTAAGGAAAGAGAAAAAAAAGATAGGGAAGAAATAGAAAAGAGCTAGATATTTAGAACTTTTTACCTCTTCTATATATAGAGCTTTGTGAAAGCTTTTAAATTAAAAGGAGAGGGATATGACATTTTACAAAAGCATCTGAATGGAAATGGGAGGGACACAGCACTTTATAAAAGCTCAAGTTGAAAGGGGAGAGACATGACACTTCATAAAAGCACTTAAATTGAAAGGGGAGGAACATGATGCTTTATTAAAACACTTAAATTGAAAGAAGAGGAACATAGCACTTTATGAAAGCTTGAGTTGAAAGAGGGGGAATATAGCACTTCATGAAAGCACTTAAATTGAAAGAGGAGGAACATAGTGCTTTGTCAAAGCACTTAAATCAAAAGGGGAGGGATATGGCACTTTATGAAAGCTCAAGTTGAAAGAGGGGGGACATGACACTTCATAAAAGCACTCAAATTAAAAGGGGAGGAACATGGTGCTTTATAAAAGCTTTCAAATTTCAAATTAAATATATAACTGTATGGATACATTAATTATCTAATAAAGTATTAGTAATGATTATCCTTCCTATTGGATATCACTTTACATGAATCTGATTCTAGCACCATTCTTTTATTTTAGCAGGAAGATACTTATGCCCCTCTGGGGTCCTTCATTCTCTACTCCTCCTGTGATAAAGTCAGTATCTTTTTCTCTTTCAGACTCTATATCTGAGACTCCTCTGAGCTCTATATCTTCATTTAATTAGATACTTATTTTACATTGTACCTGCAACAGCTGTCATGAGCAATATATTATTAATTCTTAATATATCTGGTGTTCAGTGTGTCTGGGTTTGACCAGAATGACTAACAAGAAGAGAAATCCATAAAGAGAGTATGTAGTATACAGACACACAGAAAACATTAGAATCAATAAAGATGATGTATGAGATGACTAAAATAATAATTCATCTTATATATTTAGTAATCACAGGTCTTATATTTAGCCCTCAACTGAGTAAATACATCAGATGAGAAAGGGATAAATCATACTGGTAGTACTAGCACAGCTAATAGAGTTATAGAGACAGGCTGTACTGGCAGCACTGGCACAGCAACAGAAGGTACTAGTAGTACTCACTTATAAGTAGGCAGAATGGAGACAGGCAGTATTAACATAGTTAACTAAGTGACCTTATCTACCTGCTCAGACTACAGGGCCTCCATAAAACCATCAGGAAGCCTAGAACCCAGGATGTCATTAAGAGTGTTATAATAAGGGATGCTGAAAGGATCCCAAACAACCACTAAAGATAGTAAGAAAATAGAAGGACTGAAGCTCAGACAGAGTCTAAAAGATAATAGAAGATGCTTAGTAGGAGGAGAGATAAATATATCAACAGTGCAGACATATAAGATATATATACAGTAAAGAGGTAGAATATATAGATTGTTGAGGATAGAATGAAAAGAGGAGGTTGAGGTGAAGAGACCAAAGCACACCATATAATTAAAAGATAGTGAGTAAAAAAACACTAAAATATGAGTATTTTCCTTATATTCCTCATCAAGTTATTACAGGCTTGACATAACCTACACTAACATTCAATTATTAACATTGATTATTCTATGAACTACCAGCAACCACTAATGAGTAATCATAAATATTATACTACCAACATTGAATATCATATGATGGTAACAACTGCTAATATTAGTCTACTAATATTTAATATCATATGGTACTAACACCTGCCAATGTTAGTCTACCAATATTTAATATCACATAGTACTAATAACTAGCCCACCTGGGCCAACATAACTGATTAAATTATATCCCATGTGGACCCCTTGACTTACAGTCTGTCAAGGTTTTATAACCATATTATATGACAAATCAGATATTATACACATATTTTATAATTAGTAGATGATGTCTCTTTGGCTGATTTAGACATCTAGCTGTTCTGGAGTTATTAACTATTATTTATTCATGTGTGTAACTAAATGGCAGGCCAGACATAAATATATATATATATATATAATGATAATCCTACCAGTATTACAAGCTGTCAGTCAATTAATAAGACAAAGAATCCACATAATCTCTATAAGTTAATCAGATGAGAGAATATACCTGATTCCTATAATTTAATTGAATTAAAATCAGCTGAGATGCCATTATAGGCAAAAAGAGAGATATTAAAGAGGAGATCACAGAGGGAGTTAAAGTCATTAGCTGTTAATATCATTATTAGCTGCTGCTGCTATCATTGACCATCAGTGCATTGAAAAACACACTCAAAGTAAAGATCTATTATTATCTAGGCTGATGTGTGTAATCTGCTCTATTTTGATATTATATATTATTTTAATATTGTACATTATTTTGATATTGAACATTCTTAATTAATCTTAATGTTATTAAGATGAGTAATCATCTGAAGCATCTGATGCTCATCATTTACTACATACTATATCTAATGTCTCTAAAGTTTATTTCTATATCTTGTGTAATTAGTCATTACATCTATAATTCATTCTATCCTCTGCTTGCATGTTAGATTCTTATTATCCTAAATTACCTAAATATTTACATTATTCATTATCTTATTGCTAATGAGGTCTCTAAGCTCATTTTTGTTGTCTGCTGCTTGTACATATATGTTGTAGTCATCATAGATGATGATAGTAGACTTAAAAAGCTATAGATACTAGTAGGATACAACTTGAAGGTTAGATTCAGTAGCATCTCACTTATTCCATCTATTAGAAAGATTAGTATTACTAGTATTACTACTTCTATTCCTGTATGTCTCCTCTATCATCTGCTGAATCTGCTTGTTACTAAAATGATATCAGTAACTGAGCTGACCCAGTAGTTCATATTTATAGTGGTAGAAATTCCTCTAGAAATAGTGAAGATAATACTTATTCTTACCTTTAGCCTCTTACAACTTAATGCTACTGGTAAAGTTCTAGCACAGCTCACAACTCCATCATTCTAAATAGATAATAATTATTTTGTAGTGTTCCTCTACATTAGCTGACTACTAACTCAACTTGACCATGAAATGGATAGATTACCTGCATTTAGTATAGATAGATCAATCTTTAAACTTCATCATCTAATGAGTTAAGAAATCTACCTCTCCTTAGTTCTGCAGCAGGTCAATATATTCTACACTATATCAGTTAGATTATCTGATCAAGTGAGTACTATAATTAAGCTTAACAAGTAATTATCACTTATCAGGGTGAAAATAGCACTAGCATTCAGACAACACTAGGAATGTCTCTGGAAGCTTATCATTAAGATAGATTTCATATCACCACTTCAACTTGATAGCTATTAAATATTAGCCAGTGCATATATAGTATATCAAAGTGGATCATATAGTATTAGTAGGCATACCTCTATCAGCCTTATCATTTAGTAGGAAGCTATATTTAATTAGATCATATTTGAAATGACAGGTTATTCCTTATTTGTATATTCCCCTCATATGAAATTGGCAGTTAATATCACTTTTTTTTAGTATTATATAGTGTGCACTCAGCACACTATCTCTCTTCCCTAACTTATATTACTATGAGTAGGAATTCAATCAGCAATGATTATTTAGCTAGTATTTGCAGTCCTCATTGATTAATATGGTTCAAGTTGTTTTGATATTAGATGTTATTTTGATATTAGATGATATTTTAATATTAAATAGATAGTTAAAGCAAGGTTGCCAGATTAAAAGCATTAAATGAAAGTGTCCTAATGAAAGCATTCTGATGAAAGTATTCTGATGAAAGTATCCTAATAAAAGCATCTGAGATTCTAAATGAAATTACATAGATGAAAGTATATAAATAAAAGGTCCTGATGAAAGTATTTAAATTAAAGTAATGAGGATCAAATGATCACATTATGAGACCAAGATTATTAAAAGGAGAGGGTCAAGTAATCATATAGTAAGACTAATATTATCAGAATATAAAGGTTTAGTGATGGCCCATGGCATGTTGTGCAGCTACCCCCATCTAACCTTATAAATAGAATTAAATCTATTTAAGCTTTAGAGTTCAGCCCTTAACTCAATTATTCACCTGAGAAGTCTATAAGCTTTTCAACTAACTTCTTGCAACATCATAATAGTCTAATCTATTACTAACTTACTACCATCATCTCACCACCAACATCAGAGATTTAAAGCCAACTTTGATAAAGAAGCTCAGCCAGTAAGTCATACTGCATCCTCTATTTATAATATTTTCATTCTGATCTTTACATTTAGTTTTAATCTGTTGCCAACTTCTCATTACTGCCCTGCTAACTTTAAAGCTAACTTTAATAAAGAAGCTCCAAGTCAGCTAGTAAGTCATACTACATCCTTTATTTATAATGTTTTCATTCTGATATTTACATCTAGGCCATTATGATTACCCTATCTGATGAAGTAATTAGTAAAGTTATAGACTGTGCAGTACAGAATCTGAATCAGCTCAAGGCTAAATTCAATTAATGACTTGTAGTACCCTCCAACTACCATGCAGTCAAGTAGGATACTAGCCATGAGAGGCAATTTAGAATTCATGCTATTAATGAATGCATCAGCTAAGGTCTATTAGATGTAATGAATATTTCTATCAGATAGGCAGAGAAACCCCTTAATAATAATAGATACATTATAGGTAGTTACTGGATTATCATTGTTGATCTCTTCAGCAAATAAGTCTATATGATGACTTAGAAATATAGTAGAGACTAGTAATTATTTAATCTTAAAATAGCATTCAATCTCAAAATAGCATTTAATTCTAAAATACTGTTCAATTTCAAAACACTGTTTAATTTCAAAACATTCATGCCAATCTATCTGTCAGTTAAATCTAAAGAGCCCAGTTTTAAGTACCAGAAGCTCTCACCACTGATATGGTAAATCCCATTAATATATCAATCAGAGAGATCAATAATAATAGCCAGTTATAATAGTAATCATGGGTCTTTACCACCCTTCACTTATGCTTTGAATTTTAGAGCTACCAAACTGACATCAAACATACTTGATAATTAGATCTAACATATGAAGTTCTACACTATCAACTCTCTAATGAATGAAGACAACTAGCTCACTGTGTGCACACCAGTAGATCTAGCATCTCATGTGGCTGAGAGACTGAACCCAGTCAACTATCTTATAAAGAAGAATCATAGTGACTGACTGGAAGAGCTGAAGAGTAATAGTATCATCTATTTCAATCTAGAGGCTTAGTGAGTCTTCCTTATAGATCTATACTATTTAGAATAGTTAGTTGGCATTGAGATTGATCAAGTAACCTTATAGATTATTTAATATAAGGCAGCCTTCTTTATAGATAGAATAGCTAAACTGAATATACTATCACAGCAGTGAGTAGTTCAGTTTGAGATCTGGGAGAAATCCAACAAGTGTAAATGTCCAGCTGGCTTTAATGATGATGATGGTAACACTGAAGCTCTAAGATATAATACTATTCTTATTATATCATTTAATGCTGAAATAGATGATTCAATTCAAATAGATAATTTAATTTCAAAAGATGATTCAATCTCAAAAGATAATTCAATTCTAAAAGACAATTTAATTCCAAAAGATGATCCACTGGTCAAGTCATCTCTTAAGGTGCTCACATCTCCTGCTGATCCAGCCAGTGAGACAGAAGATGATCAAATAGTGATAGATCCCTTAATACTTAGTTAGTAGATTAAGTCATCTCTTAAGGTGCTCACATTTTTAGACAGTTCAACACCAAAAACTCCTACCCCAGAGGTTATTATGATCCCAGATCCTGATGAGCAACCAGAAACCAATATTAATAGTGCTTGGATAGATAATATATATAATCTCAATAATATCAGTCTAATTTCCTGAGTAGTAGACACAATAAGATGCTACCAACTCATTAAACATAATGAGAGTCTATTTACCCACTTCTTCATATTTGAGGATAAGGTAGTGAACTACAAAGATCCCTCAACTAAAATTAAAATATTATATATGAAGAGAGTACTCTTCAGCTACCAGATCTTTACTGCATTCTAAATGCTATTAGTGGACAACAAAGTAGGGAGGAGCATTCTAGATGACAAGATGGAGCTTAGAAAAACCACTGAGTAGATTATCTATATTATTCTTAGATCCTTACTAGCATTGAATTATGATTCAGTTAGGGAATCCTAAGAGTTCAATTTCAAAATAGCTTATAAACATCTTCAAAAAGATGCAGCTCCTACTACACCATGCTCAATGTAATCATAATAGCCCTTCAGGTGCCTCTATACTATAGTTTAAAAGCTACATGCCAATTGGAAGGCACTGCTAAAGGTGTAGAGAATCAGAAGGGATTATTCTCTCATTATAGCCTCACCATCACTTCTATCTATATGGGTTGATGAGTTTATAAATATTATTAACTCTAAGTTACTATTAAGATTATTTGTGCAGCCCTCCATCTCTTCTGAGAGTTTTATAACTAAGAGGTTTAAGAAGTGTAGTTTAAGTGCCAAGGTGTATTTACTTTCATTCATCTCTAAAGACTTTATATCCTATACTAAGCTCAATGACTGTATGATGCTAACAACACCATACATAATGAACTATATGTGTCAAACTCTAATATTAATACCTGCATGAAACTGAAGACTACTGATCTATGATGAATCTCATCTGAAGAAGGGTAAGAATAGTATAACTATCCATAATTTTTATTTCATTCTGAATGGAATAAAGAAGAAACTCTATGATGATATCAAATTGCTACTAATTAATCCTAATGTCTGGTTGATATTCAGAACTCTATTTGAGAAAGACCCTTATAACTTACAGCATTGAATGGGCCTTCTGAAAACTAATTATTAATTGAAATTGAACATACTGTATCAGGCCTGTCAGAAGGAGTTTAAAAAGCTTAGCTAGAACATCTCTACTGCACTAGGCAACTACATGAAGACTTATAGTATGATAGAAGCATCTGAGGCCCAACTGAGGAGATTTGCCCTTCTATTTGCATGGATTCTTGAATGCATTATGATCCAGTGAGACACTAATTACAAATAGTTTGGCAAGAATATCATTGATCTCCCCCCACATGAGAACTGTGATATTATGATTAAATTAACTGATGCTCAAAAAGAAGCTATAAAGAGAATAGAAACTGAATGTTATACACACATACTTCATACCATGAAATATCCATGGTGCTTAGTCACCTACATAGCTTAGTCAGACCCCATGGTATAAATAGCCATAGATAGCCCAGGAATGTAGCAAATACAACCTTATTCTATGCAACATTTTGATCTCAAGTTATCCCAATTACAATTAGTAGCATGTCATTGCAAAAGATGTAAGATTCTCTGTGGGTTCCCCAGTTTTCACAACAAGTCATCATTATATCTTCCTGCTCTCATTGCTTCCATTTTTCCTTCAATGGGTTCTCATCTCTTCTCTATCTCTTCTACTTGTCTCATCTACTTCACAGACTATTCTTCTCTAAAAGCTATACCTACCCAGGCCTTATCCTCCTTACAGACAGCTCTCTATACCTAGTACCCAAATAGCTTCATCCTCATTATGGATAATTCTAATTTGAATTGTGTTCTCATCTTTCTCTGCATGTATTGCTTTGCTTGATTCCCTGGTGAATCCATGAACATCTATCCCAGATCACTGAACCCAGCAAGAAAATCTCAAGCCACCCACAGAACTTCCATAGGAATTGCCTTACTATACCTATTTTAGTTGCTTATTTTCATTCACTACATTACCTCTAATTCTGAGCTGCTATCACAGAAATTTATTGTGCTGTGTTCAAACCACTGTTTGCTTATGAATCAACTACTTGAAGCTCCTATATAAATTCCCCATACATTTCTCAGAAATTACTCACTTTTTTACCCTCTCAAAAAGTGCTTTCTCTCTTTCCAGTTTTCAAGTTTTTTCAAAATTTTCTGTGATCTTTTCTCTAAAAAGGTATAGTGTATATGTGTCTGTTGCATTGGCATGCATCTTTCAGCTATTCTTATCCCCAAAATAGTATAGCATCTTTCTTACTTTCTGTACTTTTCCACAGACTCTTCCCCTTGAAAGACCTATTTCATTTAATGATAGTTATTGACATCAGCAGCCCTCATGTTCAAAGAACCACAGAATGATCTTTCACATTCAAATAGTAGAACTTACTCATCAGATTATTGAATATTTCAACTCCAACTTCCCTCATCATGACTCTTTGCAGGACACTACAATTATAAGGGCAATGTTTATGACTGAGTAAACTACCTGCCTAAACCCCCTGTCTAAGTCCAGGCAGGTATTCATAGAACTACAAGGGCATACACACTCACAAGCCAATTCACACAGAAGTTCTGAGGATGCTCAGATGGTCTCACTGATATCATCAGACTGGCCCATTAATTACTTATTACTTAATCAAGTAGTTCTTGAATTTCATAATCACACAGACTGTTTCAAGTAGAGTCACACATTCACCCACTAGGAAGAAGCATTCTTTGAGACTTTATCAATAAGATAGATATATCTCCTACTAGGCTTAAAGTCACATTTAGAGAGTAACACCCCATCTCATTCAGCTCAGCCATTCTTACAGATTAATTCAGTACCAAGCAGCACATTGTTTTGCAGAGTATCAGAGCTAACACTCATAGAGTCTCCAGAAACCTTAAATATAACTCCAATTGATGAAGAGTAACCCTCACAGCTACCATTCATTGAACAGCTAGATAATATATTAAATATAAATAGCATCCCAGCCACTACAGGCATCAGTGAATCTACTGATAATACAGGTTTCACCTCACATCAGATGCAAATCCTACAGAAATTACTCTCTCATATTAGAGCTACAGCTACTCTACCAGTATTAGCCCAGCCACCAGTACAGCCTCTACCTGCACTATCAACCTTAACCACTCCATGGAAACCCCAGGATATCAGTTTTTTCTACCCTAATGCACCAACATCATGGGGCTATGATAATATTATTGACAAGAAGAGTAAGATTTATTATCAGAACATTTATGTGTTCATCAACTAGCTTAAGATCATTACTCTAATCAGAGATGTGGTAAGGATCCAATAGAACTTAGATTCATGTCTCAAGGAAGAGGTAGAATTCTGGTAGAACTAGGAACTTAATGATATTACCTGCACAAGTCTTATCATCACTGATAATAGGGTGAAAGAGTGGATCAAGATCCTCTAATAGTAATTCTACATTAAGAGTAGCTAAGCACTATGGAAGCTCAATAAGATGAAGTACTTACTTCAGAATCTCTATGATGGGCACAGTCTAACCTTTTATATTCTAAATGTGTCCTCAGCTGTCAAACACTGTGGCTAAGGAGACACTGAGTATGCTCAAGTCCTACATGCATGAAATAACCTGGATGTTGCCCTGTGAGTGATCATTGATGAGCTAAAAGAGAATATAACTATTGAAGAATTTACAGAGATTATTTGCTGCAAGCAGACCAACTAGACAGATTGATTTACAAGTAATAATTGATATATGAATAGTATGTATAATCAGTGTGGATCCTATTATGATAACTTTACTCTTCAGAGTAATTATTATGGGTGTAGTAGAGAATTGTACTCCTACTAGTTTGAACAGCCTGCTTACTAATACCAGCCCAGATACCAGGCACAGGATTATGCCAATAGATAGTACTATAACTACAGTGGGAACAACAATTAATATGGTAGTAATAACAACTAATATGGCAGCTGCTACAACCAGCATGATGGAAACTATCAAGGCAAAGCCCAGTAAAATTATTTTAAACTGTTAGCCCTAAAGTAACAGCTTCAGCTATCAGTATCTAAAGGTACTTCTAATACTAATTTACTCAGCAGGTAACTGTGGAATCAGCAGCCACACAAATAAGTAGCATTTCACACTGACCTCAAGAAATTGGAGGAGTCCACAGAAGATTTATATGGCTAGGAGGTAGAGTTTGATCCTTACTATAATGATGCAGAAATGCTCATGGATGATCTACAGGAACAGCTATATAATAATGGTGCATATAACTTAGAGGTAGATACATTTCATGCAGACCTCACAACAGCCACCTATTATAGATGTAGTGAAGTGTTTAATTCACATAACTATCTATATAAGCATCTGAAGACTTGCACAGTAACTCTACAGGCCTTCTATATGAGCTCTGACTTTACATCATGGGTGATAGTATCCTAGTGACTAGCTGATCTGAATACACTATATGGATATGCATTCTACAACTAGAAGTATGTTACTACCATGGTGTTCTGTCAAGATGCCTTCAAGCTATTACTGATATATGTAGACTCAGGCTGCATAATGACTCTTATAAGTAAGAAGTTTCTAGAACAGCAGTGTGATAAGATATCACATCTATCATGCTCCTAAATACCAGTTAGAGGTGTCAGAGATTCCATAGAGTCCTCAGAGATAATTATACTTCCACTCACACTACCAGTAGTCCTGCTGGATGAGGAATGTACACCAGTGCTTACCTAAATCTCAGTGAAGATATATGTTATTAATGATCTCTGTGTTAACCTGCTGCTTGATATAGATAATATGGTGCTAGAGGGCATCATCATAGATCTAGATAAGAGGATGCTGCAGATAAAGTCATGTAAGAATGCAGAAGCCAAGATTTTAGTGACATTAAAGAAAGATCATCAAGCTATTAGATTAGTATATTTAGATGTTAAAGTCATCATTCTACCCAGATTAGAGGTGAAAATTCCCCTTAGATGCTGCCTTGATAAAGAGGAATGCCTACTTATGAATAGGGACTATATCTTTAACCCTGTCATGCTGCTGCTCTAGGTATATGTGCAAATTATAAATTATAATTTCTCATTTACTCATATCATTAACAACATGAATAGGCAGGTTATAATCCCACAGAGATCCTGTGTTGGCACTCTGAGAGAATATGATGCTACTAGTACATACTTAGTCAACCCCACAGTAGAATTATTAGCTCTTAGTCTACCTAAGGAACAGCCCCAGTATGAGCTGAATGACAACCTGGATATACTAGAGTTACTGGAGGAATCTTCACATGCTATTAATATCAACTCCATTGGGGTAGAAGTAAAACTACCTAATGATATAACAATCTATAGTAATGAGGAGATCATAAAATACTTCATATAGATTTGTAATGAATTTCCTGAAATCTGGAAAGACCACAGCAATGCTGTGAACTTACTAGAGGATGAGTAAATGTAAATTCCCCTCTTACCACTGAAGAATTGCAAGCTCCAGACCCAAGTAAAGGTATACTCTCTAGGCCAGAAAGACTATAAGGTCATAGATGAACTCTTCAATAAATTGCATGCTTAAGAGCACATGAAATGAGCAACAGACCACATTTCCTCTGGATACTCAGTGTTTATAGTTTGAAAGGAAGTAAATGGCATATAGAAAGGCTGCTCTGTTATTAATGTCAGAGAACTAAATAAGATAGTTGAGCCTGATGTATACTTAATGACACAGCAGGTAGAGGTCATTAACTCTATGAAAGGATATTATTATATCACTGTTCTCAACTGTATGAGCTTCTTCTACCAATGGAGAGTCTGCTGTGACCACTGATGATACTTATTAGTTATATTACACTGTAGATAAGAGATTTCTTCAGTAGTGATAATAGAATATATAAACTCTCTAGTATATATGCAGTGCAAAATTGACCTCTTCCTAAAGAAGTTCAAGAAGTTTGTCTGCTGTTACATTGACAATCTAGTTGCTATAAGTGTCACTATGGAAAAACATGATAAACACCTGAGAAAGATCTTTACCCTATTTTGTAACAAGAATATAGTCATTAACCTGAAGAAGGTGTTTATTGATTTCCCTTCAATTAGATTGCTAGGGCACAAGGTCTCATCTCTAGGCTTCACACTGATAGAGGATTAGATTGCTACACTAGTAAGGATCATATTCTCAAGGAACCTAAAGAACCTGAAGACTTACCTTGATACAACAGAATAGCTGTAAAACTACATGTCTTTTTATACCTATCATGCAGAGCCCCTACAGGCATGTAAGATAATACTCCTCAAGGATGTGCCAGTGAAAGAAAGACTGTGAACTCAATTCTCTGCCTAAATACCCCTTGAAAAGCCCACAGAAAAAGAAGAGAAGGCATTCAATAACATACAAGTAATATTTGTTAAGGGTCTGTTTCTAGTACATCATGATAGCATGTAATACCTCTTCTTTAATGTCAATGCTTCTAAATAGAGAGGCTTTGGGATGATAATATTTCATGTAAAACTAGAATAAGCACTACTCAAGGAGATATAGCATGGAAAAACTTTAAACTTTGAGACTCTACCTCCATTAATCATAATGAAGCCTATTATGTTTCTCTCCAAGATCCTCACATCAGTAGAAATTAGATACTAGCCAACTAAACTGGAGGTTATGTGTCTGATCTGAGCACTCAAGAAAGTATGACACATAGTTAAGGTCACAGAACTTTCAGTGGTTATATATACTGATCATTCAGCCACACTACAAATCATCAGACAGACATCACTAACCACCTCTTCTATAGATAAGCTTAACTTAAGGCTCATTCAAGCTGCCCAATACATACAGCAATTCAACCTATAGATATTTCATAAACCTGGCTGCACACACATCATCTCAGATGTCCTGTCTTAATTGCAGTCAGACACACCTACAGACCAGGATGAGCCCCTGGAAGACCTGGCTGCTAAGACTATAGATATATTATTAGTAGATTACACAGCTACAGTAGTTACAATGTTCTTATAATTTTAATAAAGACTTCTGAATGCCTATCAGCAAGACTTGAGGCTGGCCACAATTTTGAATGTCATAAAGGTAAATAATACATTATCAGTGGAGAACTAAATTAAATTACTATATTATATTAACCCTGACAACAACCTACTATATCACAATCATGGGGATACCATGCAGCTCTGCATTTCCTGGCCTCTCATTGATAATATCATCAAGATTGCATACTCAGATGCACACCTTGAACCACAATAAATTATAGAAAAGCTGAATGACCTGTCAATCTACAAGAAAACTTACCTCATTAAGAAATATATCTATTACTACCTCAGCTGCCTACAGAATGCTACTCAACATTACAAGCTATATAGTACACTACAGCTGATCATCACAGAACCATTCCTATTTCATATAGTTATAATTAATATTGTTCTTAGTCTTCTCAAGGGATGATTCAACATTAGCATGATCATTACTTACAAGGCAAGCAAGAGAACAGCCTTCATCCCAGGATGCTAGAATTGGAATGCAGAATCCTAGACTAAGCTATTTGTCAAGCAATTAGTAATGAGTGACTGGGGCACATCATCTTACATTATCTCAGATAGAGATAAGAAGTTTCTCAGCAATTTCTAAGTAATAATCTTCAAGTCTCTAGGGGTAGATCTCCTCTACACCATAGCTTATCATCCCCAAGTAGATGGTCAATTAGAGATTACAAACTAAACATATGAAATTGCCCTCTAATATATAATTACAGCTCTGAAAGATCCACAGTAATAGGAGGACTCAGTTCTCTTACTCTAAGTACTCTTTAATAGTATTATAGTGTTAGTGACAGGGATATTCCCCCATCAATATATATATAGCTAGAAGCTTAAAATGCCACTCCAGCTAGCACAGACATTTCAAGATTAAAGTCCCCAGGATTTCTCCAGCTATTTTGATGCAAATAAGACACTCCACATAGCAGTAGTATTTATAAAGAAGTACTACAATAAGAAGCATACTCTAAGGTTCTTTGCCACAGATGATAAAGTGCTCCTCTAAATTGATAAAGAATATAATACATCACTGCTCCAGGCTTATAATAAATTTACTTCTCAGTATATAGGCCCCTTTATAATCTGCCATCAAGTTGATAGCCTCATCTACCTTCTGGACCTTCCAGCATACTTCTATATACATCCTGTGATTTTCATTGCCCATCTGGAATCTGCCTCATGGGAGGAAGACCTCTTTGGGTGCACTCCACTGGCATCAGGCTCTGTTGTGATGGAAGGAGATTCAGATGAATGGAAATTATATAAGATAGAAAAAATAATGGTAAAATAAATAAAGACTCTCAAACACAGTAATAAGGTTAAATACCTTATAAGGTAGAAGGGCTACAGCCCAGAAGAAGATAGATGGTACTTAGAGCACATCCTTCAAGAGGTAAAGGAGCTTATATAATAATATGAGCATAATCAGGAAGAATCTATGTTACTAATAAGACTGCAATGAGGCTGCCCTGCAAAAGTAACAGCCTAGCCTTCCAAAAAACCTGAAAGAACCCCAAAAGTGCTTTGATGTTCATAGAATATAAATTAGAAAGAAAACATGCAATTACTAGTCATAGAGATTCCATATCCCTATATAATATTAATGTCTTTATTATCTGATTGAGTTTTTTATTTCATGGAATCTCCATCACCCCATTATTGCACTAGTTTGTATAGATAGTACTCTTATGTACCCATACATTCACATTCATAATAGCATTATCCTATCAGTCTGCCCAAACTCTGATATGAATTTCCTCATTGTTATTCTACACCCCACTGTTTGCTGATATATTTACTGTACACTCCCATCATTTTGATTGTATTCACTACATGTAATGATCTCACTAAGAAATTTGCTGAAAGCTATGGACTTTCCATGGTGAATATTATTCTCACAATGAGACATAAAATAAATATTCACTAAATGTAGGAACTTCTTATGGCATTGAGAGACTCAGCCTTTGAAATCTGCAGACATTCACAACTATTATTATGATAAGTTCACTGATAATACTTCATCAATCTTACACACATATAATTTACTCAAAATCACCCCTTCCTACTCCTACCTACTCATACTTGCACACCTACCTTCATATCATAAGACATGAAGTCACCATGGTGCCCTGCAGCAATAAAGATAACAGTAAAGATAGAGCTAAAAAGGTCAAAGACAAAAATGCCTTCACATCTAAAATCACAAAGCAATATGGACCTACTGGTGTACCCCTTATGCTAGTAAAAACCCTTAGAAAGAGACATCAAACACTTTAGGTAACCATCAACTTCTTAGTTAGTGCAATGAACCTTACAGACCTCAATATTAGTAATAGCTTTCCTGCAGGTAGAGCTGGCAACATAAAGGGGAAATAAAGAATAATAAATGAGGAGGCAGATGAGAAGTAAGTGAAATAGACACTCAAGGCTTTAGATTATTCAGATTGGGAAATAAATATACTCATTATAGACATGAAATATCATAGATTCTCTATTACAGTCATTAATATAATGTCAGTCTCAGCTCTGCAAACCATCATTACTGGCCTGGAAGATTAGAGATGCAGTCAAACACTTCATGACAACAGACTAGTTCCCTAACTGAAAGACTATAAAGTAAGATAAGTTAAGAAAGAAAATGCAACTCTGGCACCCTTCATTATTAGAAATTCCTTATGATTTTTGATTCTAAAGATACATGTAGACTCAGGAAAGGGCTGGAACTTTCAAGGCCCTGAGCTAAAAGAACTCCTACTGAAGCCTCAAGTAGAACACCTGAAGATTAAGATTGAAATAATAATTGATGGGACTAAAGGCAAATAAAATAAGGATAATAAGACTAGCAACATGAAAATAATTAATAATGTAAATAAACCTGTCTTTCTCTGAAATACCTCCCATAATCTGGGTTACAAAGTGTGTGATTCCCTTGGAAAACACCTTAGCAAGAGTAAGATCAGATATGATGATACATATACAACTAGGGAAGCATGCTAGCAAGCTGCACTGAACATTCAAAGTAGATATAAGACAGACAAGTATATTATAAATGAGGAGTAATATGTATGCCTATAGGATTGAAGAGCTACAGTGTAAAACTGAGAAATTAACATTCTACTGAATGAATGGGAATGTCAGAACATTGTGATCTTTCTATCAGGCATGACTGAGCAAAATATTATGAATGTCATAAATGACCTCTATCATCAGAACTACTAGGAGTAAATTGAGTAAACTTAATCCTTCCACATTGAATGCCCTTCTGTAATGTACATCCTGGCTTAGAGACTTAATCATATAGAGGCTGAGGTCCTTAAATGCCTACAAGATGATGATTAGATTATAACTGATGGACTAGTAGATATATCAGAGAATGCCAGTGATGAAGAATACATTAGTAATAATAACTTCACCAGTACTGGTACTTTCTTGAATAACTGCTAGGCTTGCAATGAAACTTCATCCCTACAACTAGAGAGCTACAAAATTATCATAGAGACTTCAACAGTTGTTATGGAGGCCTTCATGCTATATGTCATTAAGGGAAGTAAGGAAGCAGTCTAATATGTTATGACCCTGTACAATATGGAAGCACAATCAGCATATGACATGATGGATAACTGGAAATCTATGGGTATCTCATACAATGAGATGACTACTGTAAGCAACCAGGAACTGCACTGCATAGCTAAAGACATTATGAAATGATAGGGAAAGTGACTTAATAACCTCATAGAGGATATCCATATGACTGGGACCTTCAATGTTGCTAATAAAGATACACACATCTGTGAAGATGCTATTAAATGCATCATGAAACTATAGCAGCTGAAGCAACATAAGGTAGAGGTTATAGCTAAAACATTACATACATTCAGCACTATATTTCATAACATGTTTGGTATGGTGGATGGGCAACTATGAAGGGCCCTACAAAAACTTAATGATACTAACACTAATAATGTCTTTAAGTCTTAGAGTTAACAGCCTAATCAGAAGAAGCTCAGTGGTGAAATTCAAGGAGTTCTACCTAGCCCTCCCCTCACACAGGAGATTCTGTGGATGTACCCTTCTGAAGCTGAACAAGCAGTTAAGGTAGTTATTATATCAGGTAATATATAGCTTGAAAAAGCTGTGGACCTTATCCAGCAATGAATCAATCTGGGTGTTTCATATGATCATATTGTATCTATGGATGTTGATACCAGATAGAAAGTGATAAAAAACCTCATTAATCATTAAGAAGCAGTAGGAGAAACTGCAGCCTAGTAAGAGAAGGTTTTACTAGAGAGTTCTAAGGCTGACAAAGATCACACACAAGTAGTATGATATATAGCTTGGCTGTATAAAATCAGCAATGATGATATAAATACTCTAGTAGATTACTAAAATGAGAAAGAAGTATCATTTCACATGATTAAAAAGATGATAATATAGTAAATCAGATAGGAGATTAAGTGGCTGCAGAAACTAGTAATAACATCAAAAAAACTTCTAGATGTGCTAAATAATCTTAAGATAGCACTATAATTAATGTATCTATATAATACTGGACCTGCAGATGCCATGGCAATACTGAACAAGTAGTCTAGCATAGAAATGTAATATGATGATATGTAAGATCTACTTAATAAAGAATTGTATATGGCTATTAATGGACTCACCAGGTACATCCATAATTACTCAATTAAGTCTGCACTAACCTTATTTGCCAGCCTCAAGGCTCTTGACATGGTCCTTCAGAAAGATGCCACACTTACCTACACCTATGCTATACAATGACTCATTGAACTGCTTGGTGTTGAAGAAAAGGAAGTAAAGAAGATCCTTATAGTTGCTAAGAAACACAGAATGTTCTACTATGAGATGTGCTGTATGGATGAAGACTACCTTGAGGAGGATCTAGAAGGATTTACTATAGAGAAAGAGTAATAATGAAAGCTAACATTATGAATATCCCTGAGTCTTCATACTCTATAATAACTCAGCTATGAAGTGTGGAGACCACTACAGAGATAGAGAGTAAGGTTTTCTTTTTCACTCAGTGTGTTGTTTATTATTATATTATGCATTATAAGATCCCATATTTTATTTGTTAGCTCTACAATTCTGCATGTAACTACCACAATGAGAGCATTGCATGCCTTTCTGAAAGGGGCTACTTGTTACACACACATGCTCCACACCATGGAATATCCATAGTGCTTAGTCACCTACATAGCTTAGTCAGGCCTCATGGTATAAATAGCCATGAATAGCTTAGGAACATAGTGAATACAACCTTATTCTATGCAATGTTTTGATCTCAAGTTATCCCAATTACACTGAAGTCATTGCAGCTACCAAAGCAGCCTTTATGAATACCTATAACTTATAGTTATGAAGAGATAGAAAGGATCTAGAACCAACCCTGTGTATATCTACATTCTTCAAAAATTCTCATTATACTTATATGCTAGTAATTTTCCCTGGAGCTATAAATATTATTTAATCCTAAAATAACATTGAATCCCAAAATAATGTTGAATTTCAAAACAACATTGAATTTCAAAATAATGTTAAATCCCAAAATAATGTTAAACATCAAAATAATAATAATCCTAAGGATGTGGATACCAACAAGGATGAGGACTCAGATGACTTGAATGACTTGAATGAGAAGGATGAGAAAGGTTACTCAGATAAGAAGAATAAGGATGATTTTAATGATGACTGGCCTGGGTTTCATTTCACTAATAAGAAACTCAATGCAGAGAAAGATAAGAATAATAAAAGTATATGAAAACTTTAATTAAAAAAGAACACTTCTTTATCTCTAATGCCCTACTCCCCCTTTATTATAAACCTTGTCAAGGGGGTAAAGATGAAGTTCATTGAAAAGCTGCTGGCTGATCTAGCAATGTCTCAAGACTATACTAATTATACTGAGAAATTAGTGATAATTGTTCCTGGACCTACTATTATTATCATTTTGAAAGAGATATATTTACTTACCCCTTGTAAATTTACATGATATAACAGTGTGAGCTAACTAGATTCTAGCATTTTGAGGGACTCAGTTATCCTATTACAGCACTATATGGGTGTGTAATGGTCTTGAATAGACAAGATCTAATTGATGCATTCAACTTCAATTAGAAACTATATAATCACTGTAATGAGAAAACCCCACTTATTGTTATTATTACTTCAAAAATTCTCACCTAGAGATTCATACTTGTCAGAGCCTGCCATCTGGTTCTGTTGACCCCTAAATGGCTGTAGACTAATGAAGAACAAGCTATAGACTAAATTGCTTAAATAGACTAGAAAAATGATAAGACCTACTATCATCAGATAGTATGTGAAGATATGAAGATTAAAGTGGGGATTCTTTACCATCAGAACTTATAACTGAAGTTTAATGAAATTACTATGCAAGCATCACATGAGTTGGCTGATTGATTAGCATGGGAGAAGCAATAGAGGGAGGATGTGATAACTCTAATATAATGTCAGTAAATAGAGTTAGAAATTAATTTAAGTTAGATTTTATATTTAGTAATTGTAAAGTAATAATAACAGTCATCTTATCTTTAAATTATTCTTTAAATACTTCACTCTAAATTATATGCTTCTGTAGCACTCTATCCTGGCCAACATTCACAGCTCAATATAATTTGCAATGTTAGTAGTCTAAGAACCTTCATAATTGATTGGTAACTTACAAATTTAATAGTTTAATATTTATAGTCACAAATTTAGCAGTTAGTTGACATCATGTGACTTGCAAATTTAGTGATCTAATATTTGTGGTTATAAATTTAGTGGTTAGTTAGCATCACATGACTTGCAAATTTAGCTGTTCAACATTTATGATTGCAAATTTGATGGTTGATTAGCACCATGTGACTTGCAAATTTAGTAGTCTAATATTTGTAATCATAAATTTGGCAGTTGGTTGATATCATATAACTTGCAAATTTAGCTGTTCAATGTTCATTATTATAAATTTAGCAGTTGATTGACACCATATGACTCACAAATTTAGCAGTCTAATGTTTGTAGTTGCAAATTTGACTGTTGATTGACACCATATGATTTATAATATTTATACTAGTAGAGGTTATTAGTCATTACCTGCTGAATATTATGATTTGGAGTTTTATTAGCTATTTCATGTTAATTTTTCTATACACATAGAGATTACTTTGAATCATAAATATGATATGCAAAAAATGAACTGCTAACAGACATCTATACTCTCATGATGATTATAAGTTTATAGTATTAAATCTAAGTGGACTTAATCAACATAAGTCTCATTGCCACAGAAAATACATTCAGATTGACTTGGAATCTATTATAAATAGTATTCAGAGAGGAGGGACACAGGAAGATGATAGAGCTGTCTATATGCAAGGTGAGTTTAAATTATTATTTAATGTTAGGTAGTGACTGATGTTAATTGCCAGTTAACTTCAACCCTTCTGATAATATACTGTGAATTAATGAAGATAATAATACAGTCATATTGATAAATTCTGAGTCCCTAGTAGAGCTCTTAAATGTGCAGGTAGGATCATAATCATCTGAATTTACAGTTATCATATCATTATTCTTAGTACAGGAGGGCTACCTCAGTGCAACTACAGTATAGATGGTCACTTATAAGTAAGAGTTAGAATACTTAGCTGAGGCATCACTGGCAATGGCACTAGATCCATTTTCACCTCTAAATAGATGGATATAGAATAACATCTTCTATCCCTTCAAAAATGAATAAGACTTTAACTTGACAATATACTTCAACAACAATCAGATAATAAAGAGAGATGTAATTACCTAATTCAAAACCCCTGCATTAAAAACTTGAAGCAACCAGTTGAGCTTTGATAGTACAGATGAATGGCAATGCAAGCTTAATGCTATTAAGCAGAGAATACTAATGAGGAATTAGAGAGTAAAGATTATAGTAGTAGATAGTATGATTAATAATAGTTCTACTAATAAATACTGATTCTATTATCAGGATATTCTACCTGTTATCTTCTTTCTATTCAGATATGAAGCTTTCAAGGAACATCTTACCTATATGTCTATATGAGTATTCAATCAAAAGAATTATTGAGTATACACTGAGGTACACACTGCAGATTGGTGGTGAAACACCCAGGAGAAACTTGAGGATGAGATTATAGTTATATCATTACTTATTACTGTTAATAAGATGATTCTAACCTAATATCATAGTGATTTATCTGCCTGGCCAATTTATATGACAATCAGGAATCTGAACAGTTATGTGCAATGAAAATAAGATATCTCTAGTTTGATCCTAATTGAGTTTCTACCCATTGTCAAGATAAAGAAGGATTGGGGTATGAAAGCAACTATCTATCATACAGTCATAAAATGGATTTTTGAATGTGAGTCATCCTAAAGAGCCTTAAGTAATGTATTGGAAATAAAGCTGATAGCTTCACAAGTAGTTGAAAAACTTTTAGTTGATGATATTATCATTCTTTGTGCTAATAGATGCTACTGGAAGTGTTTTCCTATTATTACTAGATTGATGGCTGACTATGAAGAACAGACCATTCTTATAAGAGTTAAGAGTAACCCACACTGTATGATATGCTAGGTCCCCCCTAAAGAATGTGAGAATCTATGAACTAGATAGCCATTATAAATATATAAATATATAAAAGATATCATTCAACAACTGAAAAGAGATGAAATTGATGCTAATATGAGTATTCACTCTGTATCTAACTTTGCCTGGGGCCACAAATTCATCAATATTTATATGGTAATGATGCTTGATTTCCTATACTAGTTACTTAAAGAATTACTTAATTATTTGCTGATCTAGTGTAGAGAGCACCTGAAGGATACTATTCATAAGAAAAGACAGACTAATTCTATAATGACTGTGTTAATAGAGGATTTGGGTAGTATAAAGCAACTAAATGAGTGATTAAAGCTGGTTTCTAGGTTTACTGAGCTAAAGATATTTCAAAAGAACTTCAGTGAGGTTAAGCAATGAACTGAGGTCAAATAGAAGGCCCTGATGTGACAGCTGATCTCTATCATTATATCCTTAATTAAAGATTTAGAGGTAGATACTATAATTCTTTTCTCATGAGTAATTATGGACTTCTGAATGCTTGCTGACTACTGATCTCATAATAATGAAACTCTAGAGTATATAGAAATTACACTATATTAAATTGACAAGTTAAAGTATGTCTTCAGTAAATACTGAAAGAATGGCCACTTTAACTTCCTGAAGTTCCATGTTATTCAACACTATATTGATTTTATTTGATTGATAGAGACTACTGATGGTGTGGATACAAGCAGCTTGAAGAGTGCTTATAAATATTTAATGAAGAAGTCATTTAGTTAAACAAATAAGTACAATGAGTACAATAAATTTGAAGTTCAGATTATTAGATATATTATATACTGAGTTAACTATCAAACTCTTTAGTATAGCATCAAGACTCACATATAAACAGTCAGTTCTTCAAGCAAACTTAATGCTCCTATTGATGCCAAGGTCAGCAAGCCCAGCACAGCTCTTAATCTGGTAGCCTATGGGTATAAGGAAGTAAAGGGGGAGGGCCTTCCATAGGATAAAATACACTTTAGGAGTCTATATTAGTAACTGCAGTTAGATGGTCTTCAGGAGGCATTTATAATATTTATACAGAAGATGTGAAAGAAATATGATAGTATGAAGAGCTCTGAAATTATGATTAATCATTTAGAGTTAGATCCTTTATGAGTGGATGAGTATGTTGTGTAGCTTCATGGGTTAATATTCTATTAGCAAATCAATGGATGTGAGCCAGTGGAAGAAGATAGACTGAAATAGGAGCTGATTAGATGTAATCTTAAGTGGGAGGAAGAGGAGGACTAGTGTAAAAATCATATTTGAATTCAGAAGAAGAAGGTAGATTAATGGTCTCTTACAAATAAATAGAGAGTTAGATGCCTTAAGGTCATTCTTACAGTTAAAAATCATACATGGAAGGTCTATAATGAGAATTCTTTGTGAAGTATTATATATACAGATATCTTCATTAATATTTTCTAGCTTTATGGAGGATCAACTGGACTTCCACATGAGATTATTGATATATTTGAGATTGAGAAGCCTGCTCTGAGTCAGACAAATTGAAGATAGTATCTAACCAACTGATGGTTCTACTCTTTAGAACATGTAGTTCAAAGTGCCCATGTGATTTCAAAGTTTTTCTCATTGAAGTAGAGTCAACAGCTGATGTACTTCATCAACTATTATATTAATTAAAATCAATATAATACTATCTATCATCCTAACTTTATAAGTTTAGCAAGAAAGCAGGCAGATATATGGGAAAAGAGGCTGAGAAAGACAGGCATGGAAGAATGATGATTTAATAAGTAAGTTATAGAAATATTACTCTTTAAATTTACTTAATTAATTAATAGAGTAAATAGAGTGGCTCTAATAGTGAATGATTGAGATGATAGCTAATAATAGAAGTAACAGCTAATAATGATATTAACATGCAGGATGTGATAGCTTTTATAATGCTATTAAGATTCAGAAGATTGAGGAGTAATACAAAAAACCTACTTCCTCAGGCTTCATATTATAGCACCTGCATGGAGAGTATTTCTAAATATAAAGGAAATGTTAGTGATTATAACTCCACCATTAGTAACTACCAGAACCTATAATATGACTCTGATAGTGATGATAATGCCAGTATATCAGAGTTAAGTAGCATAAAGATGATGACCTACTCTACTTGATGAGAATCTTCTGCCTTCTAGATCATGGCAGCTACATAAAGAGCATTTCTGAATACAGAGGAAATGTCAATAGCCACAACTCTATCATTAGTAACTGCTAGAACCTACAATATGACTCTGATAGTGATGATAATGCTAGCATGTTAAAGTTAAATGATATAGAGATAATGACCTGCTCTACTTAATAAGAACCTTCTATCTTCTAAATTATAGCAGCCATATAAAGAGTATTTCTAAATATAGAGGAAATATTAGTGATCATAACTCTATCATTAGTAACTACCAGAACCTACAATATGACTCTGATAGTAATGATAATGCTGGCATGTCAGAGTCAAGTAGTACTAGCACTGGCACTGGAGGCATCTAGTTTAAGCAGGGTTCTAGATGGTAAATAAGAACTACTAAAAGAGCTGCCTTCTGGTAGAAAGCTGAAATAGATGTGTGAGATAATATTAAAGGAAAATTTTGGTGATATGAAAGATCATATTATTATAGATTATAAAGTTATATTGGTCTGCAGAACAGCTCTTAATAATATAAATGAGAAGATAGCATTCTCAATCATATATTATCAGAATAATGAAGATAAATCTATTCTAAATATTTGAACCTATCAAGTTTAAGTTCTCTCAGTAAGTATCCTTAATATTACACTATTCCTTGAGTATTTAGCATCCTCTAATGCTGATACACTTCTTGGCTCCAAGGAAGAGATAATTCAAGCATTAAACATTGTGCTTGAGTAATAACAAATAATGGCAATAATGATAGTGATGGTGAAGGCCAATTAAGAATGATGATAGCAACAGTAAATAATGATGATAATAGCTGACTACTAATTATAATAATAATAGCACATAATAATGATAACTAACAGTTAATAGTTAATAATAATAGTAATAGTAAATAATGGCAACAACAGCTGACTACCAACTATGATAGTAATGATATATAATGATGGTAGCTAACAGTCAACAGCTAATAATAATAGTAATGATAAATAATGATAATAACAGCCAACTATCAACTATAATAGTAATAGCACATAATGGTAGTAGCTAATAGCTAATAGCCAACAATAACAGCAACAGCAAATAATGATGATAATGACTAACTACTAACTATAATAGTAATAGCTTATAATAGTAGTGGCTAACAGCTAACAGTTAATAATGACAGTAATGGTAAATAATGATAACAACTACTAATTATGATAGTAATAGTAAATAATAGCAACAACAGCTGACTACTAAATATGTATGAAGTGGGTTAAGTTGCAGAATGCTATTAATAGTGAGGAAAATCTATATATTTTAATGTGGTTTTACTTATTACCTTTTAATCATATAGTGAGTCACTTAATTTAATTTCTCTATCTTAACCTCCTCTTTTCATTCTATTCTCATCATCCTATATCTTCTGTCTCTTCATTATATATATCTTACTTCTGTATTATCACTATATTTATCTCTCATTCTAATAAGCATCTTCCACTATCTTTTAGGCTCTGCCTGGCCTTCAGTCCTTCTGTTTTCTTACTACCTTTAGTGGTTGTTTGGGATTCTATTTAGGTGGATATATGAGGTAGCTCTATTAGCTGTGCTAGTACAGCCTGTCTTCATTTTGCCTGCTACATTTACTTAGTTGATCTCTGAGTTTGAGGCCTGTGATTACTAGTTATATGAGATTAATCATTATTTTAATAGTCTCTTTAATTATCTTTATTAATCCTGACATTCTCTATGTGTCTGTATGCTATTTATCCTCTATATGAATTCTATTTCATTCTCATTCACTACTAATTTATTTCCTCTTTTGAATTTTAGGCTGCTGTCTCTCCATATCATTAGTGTTAATATTAAATTATTAGTTTATTTATAGAATCATGAGATTATATTAGCTTGGCTTCTATATCTTTATTCAGTATATGGTAGCAAGGGTAAATAAAGATAATAATAACTAATAGCCAATAATAACAGCAACAGCAAATAATAGTAATAATAGCTGACTGCAAACTATAATAGTAATAGCATATAGTAGTAGTAACTAATAGCCAACAATGATAGTAATAGTAAATATTCCCAGGTGAAAAGTTTACTATTAACCACAGGTGCTAGGTTGTTCAAAAAAACTCTAGTATATAATCTACAACTAGTATGAGGCAACAGTTAAATAGGAGTATATACAGACAGTTAAGTGTGAAAGAAGTGACACTACTTCATCTATAATCTAAACTTTAAAATATAAAAAGAGCTGAGAAGCTAATAATTTATCTATTAAAAAAGAAGATTCTAATGTTAAAGTTACTTCTACACTAAATTATAGTAAATGTAAGATTAAGATTATCAGCCTTTTAAGTGATGATTAAGTATCTTGCTGCTTGAGATTTTACATCTCATTTTAATAGATAATAATAAAAATGATTCAAAGTAACATGTGGTATGTGCCTATACCTGTAAGATGATTAATAATAATAGTAATAATAAATAATAGCAACAACTGCTAATAATGACAGCAACAGCACATAATAGTAGTAGTAGATAATAAAGATGATTCAATATAACATATAATGTGTGTCTGTGCCTGTAAGATGACTAATAATGACAGCAACAGCATATAATGATAGTAGTAAATAATAAAGATAATTCAATGCAATGTGAGATGTGTGCCTGCACCTATGAGACAATTAATAATAATAGTAATAATAAATAATAATAATAACTATCAATAATAATAGTAATAGCACATAATGATAGCAACAGACAATTAATAATAATAACTATTATTATTAAAAAGCAAGCTCTATTTCTTTCTATAACTCTTTCTACTCCTTTTTAATGGCTCTTTTTCTTACTCTCACTTCATAATATGCTATCTAGATGGTCCTTTTTCTTGCTCTCACTTTATAGCATGCTATCTGGGTGGTTCTTTTTCTTACTCTTACTTCATGATATGCTATCTTTTTCTCACCCTTACTTCATAATATGCTATCTGAGTGGTTCTTTTTCTTGCTCTCACTTCATGGCATGCTATCTTTTTCTTGCCCTTACTTCATAACATATTATCTGGATGGCCCTTTTTTTTACCCTTACTTCATAGCATGCTATCTGAGCTTCCTGATATCTTCCAAAGCAATGTACAGCACACACCTGTACTCATGAGATTACTAATAATAACAGCAACAGCAAATAATGATAACAACTACTAATAATAATAGTAATAATATATAATGATGATAATAGATGACTAACAATGACTACTATTATCATTGATTTTAACCCTCTCTTGAATAGTTAGCCTCTATATGATTTCTCAGCTTAATATGCTATAGCTTGTGCCTAGGAATAGAGTCAGCCCAGGATGAGTTCAGAGGTGAGGTTCTTTTGATTGGTATACTTCCATATCTCTAATAAGATATGAAAGTATATCAATCAAAGTAATCTTACTCTATAACCCACTTAGGGCCTTAAGGAGGAAGGCTATAAAAGAAAAACCAGATGTCTAGATGACCTACTTCCTGTTTAAGCTATCAAGTGGGTAATCCTACTGGTAAATAGAGTATATCCATGTTTTATAAGATATTACTGGATATTATATTCTATTATACCTGTGTTTCACAGTGTGGATGGCTCCAATAAGGTTGATGGATAATAATAGTGAATAATAGCAAGTAGCTAATAATAATAGTACAAGTAAATAATAGAGGTAATGACTAATAATAATAGTAATAATAAATAATAGTAGTAAGAGTAAAGAATGATAAGGTCAGCTCACTTAGATTCATTACTATGAACTTGCAATCAGAGTAATAGTATGAATAACTGTGAAGATGGTTAGCTTATTACAATATATAAGGTATACTAATAGATGAAGATGTGAGGTTGTGTGAAATCCAGATGCATGAAGCAGGCAAGGTAGTTAATTAATAATAATATATTTACATAATATAGTAATAGTAATTACATATATAATCAATTACATACATATATATATAATCTATTAGAGCCTTGCCTTCCAACCCATACTAACACTGAGAAAGAATGTGCAATAAGACATGCATAAGATGCATTAGGGTTCTCCCTTCATGCACACACTAACATCAAGAAAGAATGTACAATAAGGCATGCATAAGATACATCAGAATTCTCCCTTCATGCATAAGATTACTTCAAGGCAACATAGAGATAGTTAACATCCCATGTAATACTAGAGAGGTGCAAGGCCCACATGCAGATCACTTAAAGTCTGAAGACTACAGGAGTAAGATTGTGATTTTTGTGCTGGTTCAGAGCCAGCTCAGAGCCAGCTTAAATACTTTTGATATATAAGCTAGATGACTTGGCACACTAAAGTGGAGTAAAAAAAATTTTTTGCTGATGCATTTTCCTTTTATTTAGATGCTAAATAATATATTAATAACTAGGCTTGCTCTTACAGCTATTCTATTGTCATTTGATGCTATAATAAGCACTTTTACAACTAGATTTAAGAGACTATACAGTGAATTTACCTACAGTGTGATAGGAGTAATACTTACAGATCAAAATATATAGAAATTAATAGCTATTAGATTAAGAGATCTTACATATTAATATATAAGATAGACTGCCTCTTTACCCTATATCTCTATAACTATAGTGGTAATGAGACATTTAACAGGTAGAATAAAAACTAAATATTAATAGTACTAAACCCATTTTATAACTACAGTCTAGTAAATGAGATCACATTATCTCTATATAGATATTAAAATATTTAGCAGGTATTATCAGTAATTAATTAATATTTAATGGGCAGTTTAATAGCTTATTAAATGATGACACTGATGTAGCATAAATTTAGAAGAAATGAGAATCTTATAATTACTATGAAAAATATATATAATTAGTGGTAGATTATATAATAATAATGCCTGGCCAGGCATCTTTAAATACAAATAACTCTCATAAATTTTACAGAGAACTTCATTATTTTTAATATTAGAGATGCTAATAATTAGATTACTTAAATTACTTTCTTTTATAAAGCTTTCCTCATCTTCTTATATAATTTCCCTGAGATCATCCTTATAAATACTATATATAAGATTAATTACTTTAACCTTCTAATAATTAATATCATTAATTATATATCTATAAATTACATGTTCTATATAGATAGTATATTCATGCAGGAGATGACTAATTTCTATATATAGTTACTAAATCATTTACTGTAAATATATCATATAATATGCTAAATCCCTTATTTTATTATAATTATTAATAATATAGATTTCTTATTTATCTTAGCATCTTCTCATACTTTACTACATATAAAATATTTACTCTATATCTAATATATTAAGTGTAACATTCAGACATTCATTAAAAAACACCTATATGATAAAGCTCTATATTAAGACCTCTCTAATATAATGATTACTACCTATATTAACTCAACTTATATCTCTATTAAAGTAGATATCTCAACATTTCTCTATATAGTTACTAAGGAGAGATATACTATCATCTGAGAGACTTTTTACTACAAATATCAGATGCTCTATTCTATTTTTATTAATTATTTTACAAATCAGTGGATCTCTCATAAGAAAAAGATTATAATAGTCTAAGTGAATTAAATAGTTCACTATAGAAATCTTGCAATATTATGAGTAAAGAGATATTATAAAGTAATAAAGGAAGTTCTATCTCATAGCAATACATCTTACCTTCACAATGTGATACTTAGTTTATACCTTTATCTTAATGTATGGAATTTAGAGATTCTCAGTGAGATTACTAACAAAAAAATCAATCATAATTATAAGTATATAAAGATGCTATTTAAAGACTATATAATTATTATATCATCTTACACCTTTAATAAAATTCTGAATATTATAAAGTAGTTCAATTTAGATGCAGACACTTATTTTTCTTTCTATATAGATTGTCTCTAAATCTTCATAGAACTTCCTTATACTCATATTATTTAATAACACCTCATTAATGGGATGTATTTGAGGGTAGAAAAGTTCAATATATACTAAGCATTTAATGTCTCAGATTTAGAGCTAATTAACTACTATCTGATAGTTAATGAATTAGAGTAGATAGTGTCACATTTATATAATCAAATAACTCTAGTTGTAGTTGTAGTGAGTAGGTGAATCCTCTTGCAATTTAAATAGATTAATATGATGTTGGAGAGAGATCAATAGGTAGCAGATCAAATAGTAGATCAGATGGTGAAATAAGTAACATTCTAAGTAAGAGATTATTCTTATAGGTGTCTGTGAGGATAGAGATAGAGAAATAGGGGTAGAGATAGAGATAGAGAGAGTAGAGTACTTACTACAGTTAAAAATAATAAATTGAATATTCAATTCAAGAGCATGCAGGGCATTTTTAATATAAATATAGAAAATGTGCAGAACTGAGAGATTTCTAGGTAGATTTCATAGATTTCCTTCATTTTTTAATATTTTACTTATATTTGATATCTTATGATTATCTACCTCTATTTTTTAGCTGTTAATAGCACTATTCCTATCATTTCTTATCTATTGTGAGATTAATTAAGGAAGATACCTGCAATATGCTTTGAAAATCTCCCTCTCCCCCCTGCAGCAGGGGGTGCAAATAGACCATATATTTCCTGATTAGGCTTAGCATCTCAGGTTGGGGGGTCAAAATAGACCACTTATTTTTCCTAATCAGGACTAGTGTGAAAAATGAGGGTGAAATTAGAAAAAGGGGGGGTCAATTTAGCCAAACTCATCATTAACTGCTTCCTATGCAGTAGATTTTCTGTTGTTCTGACTGCGGAAACTCCTAGTAACTACTACTAGTTATTATTATTAATACACTGGCGGTGTGGCCCGTTTTAATCGATGGAGCCCTCATTCAGCTTCGATCCACTGTGATTTGCCTGCTAGTTACCCGCACTTAGGGAACCTTGTTCTTTTATTTCTATTAATAATAGGGCGACCAAGCTATTTTGCCTCACGGCATGCTCATCACATGGACGAAACCCCCACCGTCGGATCCTCTATGGCATAATTGGAGTCATTGATGTGATGTCTCTCATATATGACGTTTTTAGGGTTATGACGACTAGTTATATTGGATTCTTTTGCGGAGAATCCTCTTGAGTTCATTGCTGATCAATTTTCTTCCACGACACTCCATCGAGAAATATGACAGTATATAGAACGTCTTTCGTCATGATTAGATCCAGCGGTCTACCTCGCATCAACACTTACACGAAGATAAATACGCATCAGAGTATAATGCGCCGCCAGCCGGCAGTGGGCGACCCCCTTCAACACGTTACTTGATGATGTGACAAGTGAACTTTGAGACTGCTACTTATCTCCATTTTTCGTCCTATGAACTATTGAAGCAGTATATATGCACACCAATGCCAAATCTCCGGGAACTTTGAAAACACATGGCTTGTTTAGGGAGCATGATGTGATTATAGAATGGAGGCTCAAACTAGGGGGGAAATCGCAAGCTTGTTCCTGCATTATATTGTGAGTAATCCCCTGCTGGAATTGCACAGTCGAGGGCATCATCTCTAACGGGTACAATCAGTTTTTATCCCAAGGAGTGGCCTTTTCCCCCTCGGAACTTTATGTGGATGCAAGATTTCAAAAATTGACTCTGGTATAGCCCTGGGTGACATTTTACCGCCGATTGATAATGGTTTCAATACGCGGTTTCTTTATGACTGGGCACGTCAGCCAAGGTCAAACGCGAAGGAAGCGTCATAGAACGGCATTGGACCGCCGTGAGCTAGTTAGAAAGAGCGGGAAATAACGAAAGGCGGAAGGGATTCGGAAATAAGCCCTGGAAATCATATGCCGTCTAGTCCATGAACATATCAAAACATCCCACTAATATCCAGGTCAGCGATACGCAATCTGACTGCCCTTGCTATGTAAAAGCCTGCATAGTCATAAGGACATCATTCCGTTCAGCCGCATTGCATATTCCGCTCCACAGATAAATTGCGCAACATCCCCCAAGCATTTTGTTCCCGACTCTGTGACTCGTGATGTGGGACGGTGGACTATGCGCAGATCGATACATCCACATTTGTGGATAATGCTCCGCAGAAGATATTTTCGGAGTGAGCATATATCAATCTATCATTATACAATTGAATAGGCAGGAAGAAGGAAAGTTACTTTCTCAATCGAACACCATCTACCAAATCACAGCAACCAGACTATTGTACTGTGGTTTCCAAGTTCAACAGCATGGCAGAAAAGAAAAACGTTGCCCTGGTTTTCGGAGCAAGTGGGATCTCAGGATGGGCAGTGTCCAAGAATCTGCTCTCCTATCCTTCATCCCGCACGTTTACACGCATTATCGCCCTTACGTATCGCCAAAATTCGCTCGACGGAGGTACATTTCCCCAGGATCCCAGACTTGAGATATACTCTGGGATCAATGTACGCGGAGAGCTTAATGAGGTCAAGAAGGGCATCCAGCAGAGGATACCAGAAGTTGAAGAGGTCACGCATGTTTACTATTGTGGTGGGTTAGCCAGTTCGATATATATCTCCTGAGCATTCTGAATTATTGAATTGATTTTGAGCAAAACAGCTTATTCGAATGCGACGGTGTACGGAGAAAGCGTCATGGAAATCAAAACCATAAATTCAGGCATGACATACAACGCAGTGCATGCCATTGATTACCTATGTCCAAATCTCAAGTTTTGGGTCCTTCAGACAGGGACAAATGTGAGAAATCTTCGTCCATTTTCCAACCTTGTTGGCCTTTGTCTTTGCTCATCCCTGATAAAGGTCGATTTCTAAGCACTGATGGTATTTAGCACTATGGAGTTGCTGTATTCCAACATATGGACAAAATTCACCTTGCGCCGCCGCTAAGGGAGGAGGCCCCCCGTATTCCACCGCCATACGGAGATGAAATTTTCTACTATGATCAGGTGGACCTGGTCAAAAAAGCGGCAAAGGGGAAGTCATGGAGATGGTGCGAAGTTCGCCCGGATCAAATTGTTGGTATGTTCAGCTATTTTAACCCTCTGAAACCCATAAATACACCATCCTCATTTTATCTTGCTGAATACACTCGTATGTATAGGCTTCGTCCCAAACACAGCTGGGATGACATTTGTTGAACCCATAGCCCTCTACCTCTCCCTCTACTGCTTTGTCAACGGCCGCGGCGCAAGCGTTAGCTTTCCTGGCACCCAAAGGAATTTCACATACACATTCACAGACTCATCCCAGGACATCATCAGCAAAGCTGAGATCTACCTCTCGACCACGACGCCGGACCAAGCTCACGGTGAAGCCTTCAATATCGCCGACACCGCCACACCAGGAGCCTGGTCTATCAAGTGGCCTATTCTTGCCGAATACTTTGGCCTCGTGGGCACTGGCCCGGGGCGGGATGAATGGGGGGATATTGATGTGTGGTGGAATGAGCACCAGGGAGATTATAGGAGGATGTGTGAGGAATATAAGCTCCGGGGAAAGGAGATTCTACCGGCCACGTGGATGTTTGCGAAGATTGGATTTACATGGCTTGATCGTGATAGGGAAATGAGTTTAGATAAGATTCGGGATGTGGGGTTTATGGAGGAGTTGCCTGTTGGTCAGGGGTACCAGGTTGCTTGTGAGAGGATGGCGGAGGCGGGGATTATCCCGTCAAGCAAAGTTTTGCAGTTCGGTGCGTGAGTTGAAATATGTAGTGAAGGCATTGGGTTTCAAACTGTATTAGACTCATTGGAAGTATATACTTCAAGCCACAATTAGGTATCTTCGAGGATTACCCGTTTTTCCATTTCGCACCCGAATGACGTCGACCAAGTTTGATCCCCGCATTATACCCCTCGCCAAGATCAGGATACGAAGCAAGTCTAGAAGAATACAACCCTATGTTCGTATTCTGCGCAAGTTATGAGGCTCATGACGTTCAAAGGGCGTCCGTCCCATTCCAACTCTTAGGCCTCAAGCTGATAACAGCTTGGTTGCTGGACAACCATTATTAATCGAGGACCCTCCGCTGTCAAGAGCCTTCATCGACTCAAAACTACTTATACTCCAGTTATCCCTAAACTTCAAACCTCCAACCGAGACAAAAAAAGAAAAAAAAAAGGGATCCCTCCCGATCAAACCACCCTGTCTCCCCAAAATATACATACCCCTCAAGACATCACAACATCAACAACCACAACCATGTCCACCAACCCCCCCATCCTCCTAACCGGCAGCTGCGCCTGCAAACATATCCAATACACCTCCACCTCCCTCCCCCTCTCCATGTCCCACTGCCTCTGCACCACCTGCCGCAAATCCAGCGGCGGGCCCTTCCAAACCTACGCCCGCTTCCCCTCCTCCGCCATAACCTGGCTCAACAACCGCACCCCAAAGTACTTCCGCTCCAGCAGCTTCGCCCAACGCGCGTTTTGCGACCAGTGCGGCTCCAGCCTGGTGTTCGCGGTTGATGGGAGGGAGGGGGTTATTTCGTTGGCGGCGGGTTCGATTGATGATCGGGATGTGAAGTTGGAGGCGGGTGAGGAGTTGGTCAAGGCGGATAGGTATTATTGGGTCAGGGAGTGTCCGGTGTGGTATGGGGTGCCGGAGGATGGGTTGGTGAAGCATGAGACGGATCCGGATCTGGATGGGCCGGTTGATACTGGGAAGGCGGCAGAGTAGTCCGGATGAAGTGGGGGAGAATAGGGGCTGGAACGGGGGTGGAAGGGGGTAGGAGATGGGATATGCGGATGGATATGGGACTGTGGTATAGGAAACTAAATTTGATACCAAGAGTTAGGGGAAGTTACTGGACTATGGGTCTTTAACAAAAGACTAAATTGTGTTATCTTTGCTGGTGTTAAGCTCTGAAATGGTTTTATTGTGTAGAAATGCAGCATCACAAGGATGCCTCTTCACAAATCATCAGATAGGGAGTGTACATATCAAAAGGGTATATGAATATGGCCGTATTTCAGCAAGGTTATCTGATCCCTCACCCCCTGCTGTAGGGAGGCTCAAGATTGATTAGGGCAAACCCGCCTCATGTGATTTAAGGGGCATCAACCTCCAGGAACAGAACACTTCAGGATAAACAAACATCATCCCACACACAACAAAGATTTACTTGCTAAATCTTTTCCATCTATTTCCCTTACACTTCCTGTGTTGTGTCCCTTCTCTTCTTCAGTGCTTTTTATATCTCACACTCCTTTCTCTCCTTATATCTTGCATCACTGCATGTCACTGTCTGTTCTTCCCATCTCGTCGACGCATCCAGCATATCTGAACAGCACACCAAAGGCACAAAATCAGTCCCCATTACAGTCTCTCAATACCCAGAGTCAGCCTGATACCTCCTGCTTGGAACTGAGTACTCCAGAGGTCGTTTCCATCTTTCGACAGATTGCTTGTGTCCAATAGCTTGTGGGGATTAACTGTGGCCCCGTCGATAGCATTCGCGAAGCCGCCAGTATCTGAGCACTTCATTTCGTCTTGTGCAATTTTCCCGAGAAGAAAAGCTTCTTTTCGATTTCCTTTGCTTCCTTAAACCAAGGCCCACAGGAATCGGTTCCAAAAATCCCAAGGATTGGCCCATCTGTTTCTTGATATAGCCTCCATCGTTCAGACAGGACCTCAAGCCACTGGGGAATTTTCTTGATTCTCTGCAAAAGAACCACTGGTTCCCAAGTCTCTCTTATAACCCGCGGCAAGGAAGTGCCCTGACCGCCATAGGCAGGTTTCTCTTTACGGTTTTGCATCCAAGACGCACATAACCCAGAGCAGATCTCAACGTTTCATCCTCACAATCGGAACCTAAGTCGAATTTGATAACATAAAACACGTAAAGGCAAACATGGCAGACCCATTTCTGCATCATGATCTCCTCGATAGGCAGGATAGCCCAGGACCCATACCAGAAGAGTACTCTCAGCGTCCGCAAGAGAGCCAGAGAGCAACAGAACCAGCCAGAACCTATGGATCACAATCTTTGATTGCTCCACATAACCACAACCTAGCTGAAAGCCTACCTCTTAACTTGCGAGCCGGAGCGCAGCCATATCTCTCCGTCAGACAGCCAAATCCATTGCTCTCGTTGCAGCGTGCCGCCACTGCGCCATCCTCCGTGGCAGGACAGACACCTGCTGGTCCTAGGCCAACCCAAGCACTGACGAGCAGAAGAATCCCATTTCCTCCACCTCAACAGGCAATAAACCAGTACCGGCAGCCTGCCGCTCTTCCACAACAAAGCCCAAGGATACGCAACCCACATAACAATGGAAACCGGTTTGCAGCAGGACATCCAGCACAGAGAGATGCAGGCAGTGCGCATCAAGCATGTGTGTCTCGAGCTTACCCATACTATCCTGCTCAAGGCAGCTCTTCACCACCCCAGTCCCATGGACACCGGGGCGTGACACCATACAATGTGACACCATACAATGCTGTACAGATTGCCAGATCCCAAAGTGTTCCACATATTCCCACTCAGGGCAGACCAAGGACAGCCACACCTACTACTAAAGGGGGCAAGCCATCAGTGAAGCATCTGACCTGCTGGTGGTGGAATGAAAAGGGGCAATGTCGATATTCAGAGAAAACCTGTCTTTATGCACATAGAGAAACTGGAAAAGTTGCTGATGCACCAAGACAAGTGCGGCCCGGAGGTAAGCCACGAAGCCCTACAGTGCCATGCAACGAGTTTGAAACCCCCCTCCTCTGCGCTAGTTCCAAAGCAGTATGGAGTGATTCATTTAACATGCAATATAGAGTCGCATGTTATTTGTTTCCATGGGAACAATTCATTTGGCCTCTAAACTGTGACCTGACCAAACTACTCGTACTTTAAGACTCGCATGGCAGAGGGGGGTTTCAAACTCTTTACATGGCACTGTAGACTGCTCCTTCCACACACACAAACACACACTCCTTCTTGTTTGTTTTCAAAATACAAAACCCTTCCTCTTCCTCTTCCTCTTCCTCTTTCTTCACCACAACACAACCTCCACCTCATCATTATACGTTCCTTGTACCCCGTCGTCCTCCGATCACAACCTCATCAACCTCACTGAAGAGATAGCAGCTCCTCGATCCCATATACTCTGCTGGATATAAAAGCTCTGATGCTTATTCAAGCATGAGATGCAGGGGGAGGTCAATACCCTTTTCTATCATCACCTCAACGTTCCTCCCCACCCCTTCCCACTCCAAAGCCCTCCACTCGAGCTCTTGAGTAACCCACGCTGACTTAAATTTCCTAACAGAGCCCCCTGTGGCGGGGAAAAGCCTGGAGAAGGCGCTGCAGGAGGCAGCGGGCGAGAGGGCCCTGCAAGGGCGTGAGAGGGAGATGGGCAGTAAGTCATTGCAATTTTCATTATCCCCCCTTGCCCCAGTTCAAAGGCGTCGAAAGGAGCCTCTCACTCACCCCATACGCACCCATGACATCTTCTCCGTCCCGTGTTCCTGCCCGTCGTGATTCCGTAACTTCAATCCTCCATTTCACCCACAGTCCAGCTAACCTGATATCTCCCCCCCTTCCCCAACTGCACAGCCCTCTCAGCCCAGAACGCCGCCCTCCGAGAGGCGTGTTCTGCCCTGGCAACGACAACTGCACGCTGCCTCTCAGTATCCTCCACTCTCCGGCAGTCGCTTGTTCGGCACGCTGGAGATGTGGGGGATACTGACCGGGCGCGGATGGTGGAGTGGAACGTGGGGGTGGAGATGGAGCGGGTGGAGCAGTTGTTGTTGGGGGTGGGGTTGGAGGGCGTGGTGGAGGAGTGTAGGAAGGGGATTAGGGGGTAGGGGACGGAGGCGGAGGGGGAGGGGGAGGGGGAGGGGGAGTGGAAGGGGAACGGGCGTTGGCTTGGTGACCTTTTCGTTCTTTTGGTTTTATTTTTTGTCGCTTCTTTGTGTTTGGTGTTTTTGCTGGGGCGTTGTGTTGGAGTATTGGGAAAGGGGAAATGGGAATGGTATAATATAATTCAATTTGCAACGGAATAAGCAATCTCACCACGAGAACAACGTAACAGTGATGATCGTGTACCAATCGAGCCATAAGAACAAAACGCAAAACCCACCGCGTAGGAATCAAGAGCAACTAAAAACAAGTTAGGAATAATATCTCGTCATAATCTACAATCGTGCCATCCTTAAAATGTACTCGTGGCCAAACGACTGGCCGCATTCTTCGCATCGACTCGGTCATCGTCTTCCTCTTCAGGCAATGCACCAATCAATCCGGACCCGCTCAGCCCCCGGCTCCGTCCCTTGGCAGATCCACCACCATTCATTTCATCGTCCTCATCCTCGCGCACCGGCGAGACAAAGCTACCACTAATACTCCTGCTCAGACTGTCCCCACGTCGTGGCACGCCGCTCCAAGCATCGCCCTTGGGCCCCTGGCTAGCAGCCATGCTTGCACGGCGAGCAGCGGGATGGGACTCACGACCCAACCGGCTCAGGCCACCAGAGGCATCGATGGCACGGATATCCGGGCGGACGCTTTCAAGTGTGCTTAGCGTGCGGCGTTCAGCTTCTATCTGGCGTAGGGTATATTCACGGATGCTGAGGAGGAGGTCCGAGGCGGTGCGGTTGAACCAGCGGCGTTTCTCCTGGAGGAGGTTGGTTGTTACGCGTTGGGTCTTTTTGGTGAGATAGTCCTCATGCTCCTGGGCGGCTTCGAGCGCGTTGATGGCTTCGTCGACTTTATCGGGGCGCACTGAGGTGCTGCCTTTTAATCTGTCTGCCGCGGCGCGTTTGCTGCGGGCGGCTTGTTGGGCTTGTAATAGTTCACGGAGGAGGATGTGGCGATTTGTCAGTGTCTCTTTGACGATGAAGGCGTCGGAGGAGTGGTAGTTTAGAGGGTCCTCGAGGGTAGTAGCTTCGGCTGTCCCTTGAGCCGCATGGTAGTCTCCGGTGGTTTGGATGATTTTCCCAAGTTTGCGGTATGCGTTGGCGAGGCCCGGGTGGGTTTCCTGGACGTGCATTTGGCCCAGTCGAACGCCAAGGTCGGATTCTGCGAGTGCCAGTCCTATATGTACTCATTAGATATTGTAGCTAAGCCGAAGAAATATGGAACATACCTCTTCTTGCTTTCACAACGCGATCAACCTTTTGCCCGGTATCCATGGTACCCAAATAAAATAGCTTAACAACAGGACGAGCATCTTGTAGCTCAGGGGTATCATCCGGCGGCGGAGCAAATTGTTTCAAGACCTTTCTTCGGACTCCAGTCGCAGGCTGCTTCATTCTAACAACGGGGGAATACCCGAAATCACTTTCTACAAAAAGCACCATCTCATCATCCTGCATTAGGACATCGTTCGCGCAGACATAGTTGAGCCACCTCTGCATTGATGCCTTCACCCTAATCTCATCCTCGTCGGTTCCAGCACCGGCAGGTGTCAAGGGCGCAGGGACAGCTGGGACGATTGCTTCCGGGTTTGAGGATATCAAATGATCGGCAAGTTTGACGAACTCGGAATGGGTTCGACGGACATCTCGGAATTGGGTGGTGCGGAATTTGGGTATATTAGTCTATAGCGGCCGCGCGAGGCTGTCAGCATCTTGCTCATAGATTGCTAGCGCCAGGTTCGGGCAGGAACAGGCATACGTGAACATCAAATCGCAAAACAGGATCTTTCTTCCCAGTCCTTTCTAGAGCCGTAATCTTAGCCTGTAACTTATATTGAGGATGCTGTCTGGCTTTAGCTCTCGCTCCGGTTTGGTATCGAGCGGATACTTGGGCACGATGAGGGCCCTGGTCTGTTTGTGCCTGTGGACGTTCTGCGTCTTGGATCCGGGCGCCCTGAAGCCTTTCAGATATGTCCTGTGTATGCCCTTCTTCGCCGTGTTGCGGTTCATGGTCGGCACCGTATGGCGAGTGCTGAGGCGGCAACGGCGATGGCGGAACATCAGATGCGGGGAACGTCCTATCAGCTCGAGGAGATGACGAGCCCCATGGGGACGAGTCGACCGGATGATCTGGATCGTGCGGAAGGGATGAATAGTCCATGGTCGTAAGATTTGTCGTAATTATATTTCGGATAGAATATCAATGGCAAACAATGGTGGCTGCATGGTCAAAGGGTGTGAGATTGGACCATCCATAGGCAGCGAGATGGAGTTGGCCATACCTGGTTATTGGCCGAACTCTGCGGCCGGCCAGTTCCAAAATCCCCGCCCAAATGAATAGCGAATCGCGGCAATGAAGTCGTAACAACTCGTAAACATAGAAACCGGCGGACTTCGAAGATTTCAAGAGCCCGGGGATGGCATCTGGATGTAGTTGGCACAACGGCCAAGATGATGCGGTGTCGTTGGGCGGTTGCGGGCGGCGCTAAATTAGCGCGCTTGCCGATGGCCCTCGCGGCTGTTTTCAACGTGCGCGGATAATTTTTGGACAGAACCAACCCAACTTCATACAGGCGGTCTGGCTTGCTATCACCCACTCGTTTTCGTCTGGTCTGGCTATTTTTATGTTCCGGTCGATTGTATAGAGTAATCCGCTTGTCTCCGCTGCTCCAATGCCGAATTGATATCCATTGAGATTTTTCTCGCGCGCCATCGCCTTTGCTTGATACCGAGAACCCAAAATGATATCAATCGCCTCCCCATCGAGGTGGGTTTGTTCAAGATGCATCCGCAATGCAAGAATCACATCTCCAGTTCCATTGCGATCATTGCCATCTGTTTTGCGCAAGTATTCGACTGGTGCACCGCTAGAAACTGGCTCAGACCTGGACCAAACTAGAAATATCGGGATCATTGCTCATATCGATGCCGGCAAAACGACGACTACCGAGCGTATGCTCTATTACAGCGGTGTTACCCGGCGAATCGGTGACGTCGACGACGGATCTACTGTAACAGATTTCCTCCCCGCAGAAAGAGCTCGAGGGATTACCATTCAATCGGCAGCGATTACCTTCGATTGGCCGCCCAAACCATCAGAGGATCATAAAGGTCCTACTCTCGAAGAACAGAAGGCGAAAGGCTTGCCAAGATCTGCAGCTTCACATACCATCAATTTAATTGATACCCCGGGACATGCTGATTTTACGTTTGAGGTTCTCCGCTCTCTCCGCATCCTTGATGGAGCGGTGTGTATCCTAGATGGGGTCGCAGGGGTTGAGGCGCAGACGGAGAAGGTCTGGCATCAGGCATCGACATACAATATTCCACGGATAGTATATATCAATAAACTCGACCGTGAAGGTGCCGCATTTGGAAGAACTGTGCAGGAAGTGGGCTCGAGACTAGGAGGCTGGCCCGCCGTTTGTCAAATCCCCTGGTTCGAAACCGGATACGGCCGATTCCAGGGGATTGGAGATGCTATCTCACTCCAAGGCCTTTTATGGGAGGAAGGAGGTGATGGTAAAAAGGTCAAGGTTTCCAATCTCGCAACTCTTGAACAAACAGACGAAAAGCTTGCGACTGAACTGAAGAAAGCGCGTGTCGCCCTCGTTGAGCTCCTGAGTGAACATGACGAAACCATGGTGGAAAGCTTCTTAGAAAATGACGAAGACCATCTAGCAGTAAAACCGATCGAGATTCTTGAGAGTCTCCGGAGATGTGTACTCGATTCCGAAACCAGGGTTATTCCTATTTTTGCCGGTGCAAGCTTCCGGAATATCGGAGTCCAGCCCTTGCTTGACCAGGTGCTGAATTTGCTTCCTAGTCCGAATGAACGTCCCGATGCCGAGATTAGTATAGGGTCCATCAAAGGCGGCCTGCAAAGTCTACTAAAAGGAGACCTTGTTGTGAATGAAAGCAACAAAGTTGCCGCCCGGGACAAGAAGAAAAAGAAGAATATTTCTCCCTATTCCGAAGCCCAAACAGCTCTTGAGAAATTGGAAGGATGCGCCCTCGCCTTCAAAGTTGTCAGTGATGCGAAGAGGGGGGTTTTGGTTTATGTCCGTGTGTATTCCGGTTCAATCAACCGAAATGCATCGCTTTTCAACACAAATCTCAACCTAGCGGAACGCGCACCTCGATTGCTAAAAATGTATGCATCAGATGCCGTGGAGGTGCAGTCGATCCCAGCCGGCCACATTGGCGTTATTGTTGGACTTAAGCACGCTAGAACTGGCGATACGTTGCTATCTTGTCCTGGAAACAAGGCCACTCCTCCTGGACCTCTCAGCACCTTACAATTGCGCCCCATCAACGTTCCACCACCCGTGTTCTTCGCCAGCCTTGAACCTCACAGTCTAAGCGAGGAGAAGTACCTCCACGAGACGCTAGCATTGCTCCTACGAGAAGACCCAAGTCTTCATGTCACGATCGACGAAGATTCTGGCCAAACCCTGCTCAGCGGTATGGGCGAGCTGCATCTGGAAATTGCCAGAGACAGGCTAGTGAACGATTTTAAAGCCAAAGCATCCATGGGCCAGATCGAAATTGGTTACCGAGAATGCGTCTCCGGGACTTCCTCTGCCGTCACCAAGGTTTTCGACAAAGAGGTGGCAGGCCGCAAGGGCAAAGCCGGTTGCACCGCAGTCGTTGAGCCCTTCGATCCAGACAATTATATTGACGAGCACGCATCATCTGACGAGCTTCTGGTCAGCGAAACTCGCGACGGAAACCACATCACCATTCTCACTCCCGGCGTCATCTCGAACAGTGAGAATGGCAAAGCCACCAAGCAGTCCGATGACCTGTTTCCCAACAACCTCAGCCTCTCCACTATCAAAACTTCACTGTATAATGGCTGCCTCGCCGCTCTTGCCAGAGGCCCAAAGAACTCCTTCCCGCTCCACAACACCCACGTAACTCTCACCTTCGATATAAACACCGACATATTCGGCACGGATACTACAACTTCTGCCATCTCCGCCGCTGCGCGCCTAGCCACCCAATCTGCACTAAAGGAGGTATCACCGACGTCCACGCTCATGGAACCAGTTATGAACGTCACCATTAGTGTCGACGAAGCAAGCATGGGCGCGGTGGTGCACGACATCTCCTCTTCGCGTGGCGGACATATCTTATCCCTAGACGACGATAGTGAGACTGCAGCCTCGTCGGCAGCCAGGGATGACCTCCCACCTATCGACATCTCCAAAATATACTCTCCGCCTGATCCATTTGGCGCATCGTTATCCGCTGCGAACGGGAATGCTAATAACGTGAACCCTACGAGGACGATCACCGCCAAGGTCCCACTGAAGGAGATGGTGGGTTACCTGAAGCATTTGAGAAGTTTGACGGCCGGGAGAGGCACCTTTGTTATGAGTGTTGATCGGTTTGAGAAGATGGGAAGCCAGAGGGAGAGAGCTGTGTTGTCGGGCATGACGGGGATGTAGAGTATGGAGAATGTATAGTCCCGTGTTTTTTCATCCCCTAAGCTGAGCTCTTTGTAGAAACCACTCTTGTTATCCTTCGTGGTGCAGTATACTATTTTCCTTTGTTTTCTCTTCCTTTCTTTTCCATTTCTTTCCTTTCAATTTTTTATTTCTGTCCTGGACCACATTATGAAGACAAGCAGTGAGGCGTCTCGGTTGCATTGGATACCCGCAGAATATTCTGCCCGTCCCTTAACTGCTGTATCCAACATTCTGGAAGTAGCACGAATCCGATCCTTACAACAGCCTGTACCAAACCACATACAGCTGTTTATGTGGTGGTAGATTAGGACAAAGTTCTGGGATTAAACCTTAACTTTGTTGCTCCCTAATGAACCAGTCTACCATTGTTTCAATTTGGACGTTTTTGAAACCTTCTATGCACAATACCGTTCATTCGCCTTGGTTCCATTAATTCTATCTGGGACGTTCCGAGAGCTTCTACATCCTGTACCTTTCTTTCACCCTGGTTCCATTCATGACTCATTCCAGCTTCATTGCTCGCCCTGTTTCCATTTGCTGTCACTTTCTTTAGCAGTGCATGGTTTCTCGTGTGAATTCCAACATTGAATCCAATCTTCTTCCTCTTCTTCTTTCAACATAAGTACCCTTCCTCCCCTCTTCCTACTCACCTCCTGCCAGCCCAAGCTTCGTTTTCCCCTTTCCTCTCTACCAGTTTCCTACCACAATAGGTGCCGAAAAATATTTTCCAACGCATACACGGTCCTGCACAACCACAGCACAAATAGTCAACGCCCCTCTATGGCTACGACAGTGTCACGACGCGGCGCAGTTGTAATCTGTGAAGAGACATACGCATCCCAGGTTCTGACCCTGGCTCTTCAAGGGTATGCATCGCCACCATTATCCCGAGATGGTCGCTCGCGACGAACCCGGGGCTCGAGTTCTGATGAGGATCCGGTGCACGGGGACATGATCAACCAAGATTTTCGTGCTGGGGGCCCAAATCTCTGCGTCCTCCCTTGCCATACTCTAGTTATGGAAGAAAGCCATCCCGCATCCGTCATCTGGAGTACCGATCCCACTTTCCCCAAAACGATTTCAGAAATTCTACGCAAGCATCGTGTCGAGGCAACATCCATCGGGTTGTTCATGCGAAAATCCGAGGTCCCACATTTTAGTTCTGAGGCGCCTCGCAGTACCGTCCTAATTGGAGCGAATAAAACCAAGCAAGATGATGGTTGGGTTCAGGCGTGTATTGAAATACGAGGGTACTTACTTCGTCGGCAGCTCCCTGACGTCAACGTGGAAATTATCGACAAGAGAGCAGTGGAGGAGATTTTCACATTTTCTGTTTTACCTAGCGACCCAATCGTTCCTCTGTGGTCTGAGGTCTGTTCTCGCATTATGGACTTCATTGGCCGTCAAGGATGGGTCGCCCTGGAATGTTTCAGACGCGGGACAAGCTACGAGGCAAGTGAGAACCCGGTCACTGTCATTCTCACTGTTCCGTACGAATCGGAAAAAGACTGGAAACCAGTGCGCGAACAAATTGTCCACATACTCACGCAGATGAAACTGCCTGATGTGGCAGTGTCAATCATCCACGGCGAAATTTTCAGGGCAAGTGGAGATAATTTGGCTGTTCTTCCAAGCAACGCATGGGAAACTGAAGCTCAGTGCGGTATGAGCATTGGACCGTTAGGGTCGCATGAAACCGGATCAACACTCGGGGCATTTATAGAGCTCTTGAACCCTAAGAACGAGTGGAAACGACTCGCGCTCACATGTTTCCACTGCATTTTCGAAGACAGGACGAATGACCCTACGTTGTCTCCATCCGACCGGACTAGTGAGTGACCTATTCTATTTTATATGAACGCTATTAACCAGGCAATTAGTTTTTCGGGGGTGGAGAGCCAACGGCATACGCCCAGGGGACCCAAACGCACGAACCTACCTTGAAATGAGCCAGCCATCCTTGAGAGATCATGAAAGCCATGTGAAACGGGAAGACCAGAGAATCGATGCCCTCAATCGCCAAATCGAGAAGGTGAAAAACCAGATCAAAGATGGAGATTTTGTGATCCCCAGCGAGTTGGAAAACCACAAGCTAAGAGTGGCAAAACTTGAGGACGTCAAAAAGGAAAAGGACAGAGTGGAAAAATTCATCTCTTTAGGGCAGCACAATCTTGGTCATGTCTTCACCGCCTCAGGATTCCGAACCACCCAGGGAAAACTCCCGTCACAGCTTGACTGGGCTCTCATCAGGGTTAAAAAGGCGCGGAATGGAATTAACAAGGTAAAAAATACATTAACATCCACCTCCCTGATTTATTTGTTAGCTGCAAGTAGCACCCCGCTGACTCGAAACTAGATCCCGCCTTCCGGCTCCGTCGGCCCTTTCGAAAATCGCCGACTTAGGTATCCCAGTGTACCAAATGCAGACGAACCTCTTTACAAGATAGGCCGTACAACAGGATTCAAAGAAGGGAAGTACAGTATCCTCAAATCAGTTCTACTTCCCTCTGGCCACCTAGACGCCCAACAAAATCCGATAGAAAAGGAGACCTACGAGCATGTCATCACCGGGGTGACAACAAAATTCTCCCAGCCTGGAGACTCCGGTGCTGTGATATTCGACCAATTTTGTAACTTCATTGGCCTTCTTTTCGCCGGAAGCTTTGAAACCAATGCTACATACTTCACACCGGCGGAAACCTTGTTTGAAGACATCAAGAAGATGACGGGCGCGCTGGATGTTAGAATTCCTGAAGACATCAAGAAGCCGCTGGATGTTACAACTACTAGTACCGCAGAGTAACCGAGTTCCTTCCTATTTCCCATCTCCTCTCCCTCCTTTTATTTTGTTTTGTTATTCTTTTATGGTCATCCCAAACTGTTCTAATCTTCTCCGTGTCCACTTTTCAAATACCCCATTGGAATTTTACCTCTGCAACAAAGGCTTCACTATGATCCCCCCCCCCCCCCCCCCCCCCCCCATTTTTCCTCTCTTTCCTCCCTTCTTTCCCTTTTCTTTTTTCTTTGTTGGGGTTTACTAATATTTTT